>CATOUR010000502.1:0-82393 GCA_951848785.1 Callosobruchus maculatus
TTAAAGTTGTGTGTCTCTGCACCGGTGAGGATTAACTTTAATTATGAATTAACTTTTTTTTACAGGGAAATTTAACGAATTTCAGATTTTACGTTGGCAATCATGTCGTATTTTTAATGTTCTCTGATGGAAATGAAGGTCATGTCACTGTTGTTGATGGCTGTCAAACATTATCTTTCAACTTCAACTGAAGCTATTTGTTTTGGTTAAGAAATTTCGGATTCATTTTAGTATTTTTAGGTTCATTTTCATTAATTGATAACCGATTATCATAAACATCCAACTGACAGAAGATAACAACAGTGGTAAAAGTAAATCCTTGAAGTAAATGCACTTCTTTAGGTAAGATTTTGCCTGTGAAATAGTTGATTACAGTGGCCAACATTTGGCGGATTTTAGGTGTCTCGATTCTGGATCTTTTTGTATAGGAGTGACTACAGAAGACATCAGAGTAATAACGTTTATGTTGGATCTCTTTGTGATAAATAAAAATATATAGAAATGCCCAAAGTGCTGAGGTCAACCAAAGACACTTTTATTATACATTTATAATGTTAAATTAGCAAAACGTTCACTCATAGGTAATAATTACAATTTTTATATGTATATATAGCTGGTTTCAAGGAATGAATCAATTAAAACAGTAATCTTTTGGCATAACCTTAAGATGAGTTTCCGAAACAAGTGATACAGTATGCAACAAAACAATTTATACTATGTTAAAACAGATTTGTTGTATATGCACTACTAGAAAGTACTTGCTTTTTGTTATTACGGGTAAGGAGAAAAGATTATTCAGCTTGCCAAGTATTTGAGACGGAAGGGGCAGACCGATACTAGGAGGCAAAGAGCATAGAATGTTATGCGTTCAGAGCTTCATTGTGATGACTTTATAGAAAGCAAATACTAATATGTTCCACATACTGTGTAAATTAATAGAACCAATAAATGCATATGTTATCCATATATTATATCTGTCAGTAAAATGTGGAGAAAAATGAATCACTTTCTTATAAATTCTCATATAACAAAATATAAAATATTTCATAATATCAGTAGGTCGCTAATATGTGAAATAAAATTGTGTCTAGATACAGCATGCCTTGTTAAAAATGTGTATTTTAAATGATCCTTTTACCTATACTATACAGAGTGTTTTTAAAGCTGGGACTTTCCTTTGGTCCCTTACTGCCAATACATCATGTTCGGCTATATCTCTCATCACTTTTATGGCTGGTACGCCAATGGTAATTATCTAGCAGTGATAAGATGTACCGGTTGCTTCCGTGCATGGGCAGTTCTGCAATTGTCTCTGACGTATGGGATGATATACTGGGTGCCTAAGGCTGTCACCGGCTTTGGGTAGTCGCCAGTGAGAGGAACAAGACACTACGCAGGTCAACCTTCTACACCCCGGCGTCGTCGGTTCACTGGAGGTGGTGGAGGCCATATTAATCCTTTCAGGTGTCCATTTATTAAGTGAGATGGAGTAGTGCAATTAGAATGGGATATTTTTCCACATGGTGAGTAAACGATCTTAGAATACTTTTTATCGATGCACATTCCCAGTCAGGAGTCCTACTATGAGACGTGAGTTTGACCTGGTCATCGTCAAGTACTTCTTGGAAATGGTCATGCCAAAACCTGCAAGGGCTTCCTTGGCAAATCGGAATCCTTATAGTTCTTCCCGTTCTTTATCATTTGGGCATGGGAGTGTTTTTTGGCTTATTCCGCAATTGTAGTTCCAGAAACGTCACATGGTCCAAAAATTCTTTGGTCAGCAGCCTTCCTGGCTGGATCGTCCGCTATACACCTGCATTTGTTGTTGTTGTGCCCTTTAACCCACCTCACATTGTTTTTGTCTAAATCATGGGCCAAAGATTGGTGGCATGCTATTGCTAGCTCTTATCTGATACGTGGCCTTTCTAGAAGTAGAAATACTTGTCTGCTTTGTGCAGATTATTACAGTCTTGTCATATATATCTCTCTTGGTTAGTTCAAAAAACATCCAAACACAACGGAAGACAACCAAATTCAACTGAATACAAAAGAAGAGAACAGAAAACAGCTCGAAACAACAGAAGACAATTCGAAAATAGCTGGAAACGACAGAAAACGACTAAATACAACAGAAAACACTCAAATGCATAAGAAAAATGAACTACAATGGAATGCAAAAGAAAACAGCTCAAAACAATAAAAAACAAACAGAAAACAGCTGAAAACAACGGAAAGCGACTATCGATACGCCAGCCAGTTCATCATTTCGAAGAAAAAATCAACAACAACAACAAAAAGGAACATGCTCACAGAGAGTGATTAATTTATGTCTTGTCAAACAAGATGATTATTTAAAAAAACACTCGCTGGGTTTTTTTTATAACTGAGCAGACCACGCAGGCAGGGCGTAAATACCAAAGTACCGCGGGTGACTGTAAAGTTGCACCCATCAGAAGGTAAGTATTATTACTTGAACAAAAACTACTGGTTGTATTCTCTTATATTTTTATTATATATATTTTCTTTCAATATATCAGGGCTTGTCCTGAATAGCAGAAAATTCAGTAATTAGGATAGGGTGATCGGTGGAACACACAACAGTGATGTGCTGCCGCAGTCCTCAATAATACAGTATGGGTCAATATTATTAAAATTACTCAGTTTTTGTTAATAAAGAGGCTTCAGTTGTTCACTAGTCCCTTAAAGTATTTATTATCATCTGTCATCCTGAAATAATATTTTTATTAAAAATAGAAGGACATTAACTAATGGGTGATGAAAATGAATTAAATAAAGTCCAAGTAAGAATGGGAGGACACCTTCATTCTAATTTTTACAGTAATAACTACTACTATGATAGCTATTCACATAATAATACTGCATCTTGCTGCGAACAAAATAATTCAAGCATATCAGTTTATTTTCTTTATATGGTAAACATTGGGCGACTAAGATGCAGTATCAAACAACTGTCCCCTAGTGAATGTGATAACTGTAATTTACAAATAAACGTTTTATCTTTGCTGTTTTCAAAATCCATCAAAGTTTTGATCGCCCATTATATCATAAATTACAGCATTTTAAATAACTGATTTGCTTACCTGCTAAGATAGACTCCTTATTGAACAAGACAGCAGTAACAACAATGACCAAAAAGCTGTTGAAAACACAAAAAAATCTCATAAACCATAACACGGTGTCTTACATCAGTGATATTGGTCCAATTCCAGAATCAGCTTTGTATAGTTGTAGATTGAGGTTATGGTCGTATCCTCAGTTCCTCATGACTTATTCAAGTAATCTATTTTGATTCATAATTACCTATAGGATGTAGAAATAATTTTATAAAGTATATTTCACAAACTAACCAAACTTATTTCTGTAGTGATCTGTCAGAATATGTTAAACCCACAAATGTCAAAAGTTAAGCCAACAAACGTCAAAGTTAAACCCTACTTTGCCTTTAGTTTAAAGTTAATTATAAGTTTGACGCTAACTACAACCGGTGCAAAGCAATTCGCTCTTTAATTAAGGCTTAACTTTAATTACAACTTTAACTATGACTGGTGTAAACCGCTGTTAGAGTTTTGTGACGTATACATGTAATTAAATCGTTATATGCATATTGCGTAAAGCGAAAATTATTGAATGGATTTTAATGCAATTTTGACACAGTATTTACACCGCGGCGAGAATGGAAGACGCTCCTGTTTTTGAAAAATTATGTCTGTACGGCGCAGAAATAAAAATAAAAATAATAATTTTAGACGGTTTAGAGTTTTAGAGAGTCCTGATAGTTTCGCATCGTCCAGCTGAAGCCTGCAGAATAAAAACTGTGGCTGTTCCTATGAAGGGAGACGCAAGGAACTATTTACGAGAGTTTTTGTGATGGATGTTTTGTTGCGATGGGTGGGCGATGATTTGGTTGCAAGGGGATCTCAGAGTATAGCTTCATGCATTGGGAAAATAATAAAATGGTAGGTATCATCTTTATGTGTGGGGAGTAGTGAGTCAACTTGACTCCATTTTACTTCCCACACCGATAGGTGAGGGGAGTATTGTGATCGCGAAAATTTTCGATTTTGAGATAATACTCTTTTTGGGCGTTTTATGATGTCTACATAACTAAAATCCACGTCACTCGTAATCTCAGCAACCGCTTGAAGCTCGCAGAATAATAATTGTGTGGTTTTAGTTCCTACAGAGAGATTTAGGAAACTATTTACTAGTTTTTGTGTTGGATGTTTTTGAGGACAGGCGGGCGATGATTTGGTTGCAAAGGATCTCAGGCTATGGCTTAATACAAAGGGAAAATAATGAAATAATGTCACTGTTATGTGGGGGAAGTACTAAGTCAATCAACTTGACTCCATTTTTTTTATTTTGTCGGACTTTGATTGAGGGAGCATAACTTCGGCACACCGTATAGGCGACTTCCACAACTAGATAATAAACGTCAACGCCTAATACGTTATCCCTAGGACTGAACTACTAAAAACCCAAAGTATAGACCACGTGCGGGAGGACTTGCATTCCAATGACATCAGTTAATGTTTCATAAATGTAATACTAGGAGCCAGTCGGTTAGTACATAAGTAACTATTGCGAATATTTTTCAAAATCAGTTATCAGCAGCACGTGAAACTTCTCAAGTAAATCTAAAGAGAATGTACTATCTTACTGGGTTATCGTAAATGGTCGTAGACAAAAAAAAATTGAATCCCCTTGTATGGAATGTCAGATGTACATTCCGCCAGATATTCTTCTTCTCTCTGCACATATACACACAAGGGCAATAAAGTACACACGTTTGGTGCCCAGTCGGAAAATAAATGGCTTATTTTACTCTCCTCGTGAGCGTCGGAGAAATTTTACAAGTGGAAAATGGGGCAATATACTTACTCTGTCACAATGGACTGCGGATGCAGTTGAGGTATTGAATTGCGGAACCATTTGAATTTATTCCTTTAAATTTGCATGACGGAAAAATAGGGTTATTTCAATAGTTTTTCTAATAGGGCTTATATATCAGGTTTTATTTAAGGTATGTAGCCTTAAGGAATAAAATATTTAGAAAATCATTTTTGGTGAATGTCGATCTTGAGAAGTGTGTGATTATTTTACTCGTATAACACACAGTATATGAGATGGGCATTTTGGTTTTGTCAGGGGAATGAAGTTTGATGTTTTCTAGAATTAGACGGTTTTGAGTTAAGATTGTCTTGAATAAAAATATAGATGTATGTTGTGCAATAGCGTTTTTGTGTACAACTATATCAAGTGAACAATGCGAAAAGAGAGAGACAGACTGGCAGACCGACAGACAGGCCGACAGATATAAGTTACGTGGATTTTCATTATGTAGATATCATAAAACGCCCTAAAAGCATCTTATCTCAAAATCGAAAAACTTCGCAATCACAATACGCCCCTCACACGAACGTAGCAAGGTACGGCCAGAGGGGGGGCAGCTGCACCCCCCTCTAGCAGGCTATGGGTAACTACATGCTACTAGTCCGATTGAACCGAAAAATATAGCTAGGAGTTCTATAGTCAATAGTTGAACGCAGGTAGTTGATTAACCTTGTGTGAGCTCATTATATGCGTTGATTCGATAGCCTAAGGTTCAAGCATATTGGAACCTGTTTTAATGCGTTACACTCAAAGACTGTCGACATGGGCACATGCATAAACCATCAACCATCAAAAGAATAACGTCTATTATAAAGAATCATGGTAATTCGGTTCAGCCAGAACTGCAACTGCCATTAGAACTCATTTCCAAGTTCTTTAACATCGCTCCAACTACCGGCCTGGATCTCACTTTTGGAAGCAACCTATTTTTCTTCTTTATTTAGATTCCTTTACATCTTATATCCCTACTAGAGCAGCATTTTGCTGATAATTTTGGTGAGATGTCACTGCAGCCCACTGTAATACTGAATATGTCACTGGTTGATATTAAACAGAAATCACATTTTCTTGCTAATACCTAGCACCATTTGGAAGCTTTCAGTAATAAAGCCGAACTATGGTATAACCTGTGGCAGAACAAAGATGTGACAAGAGAAAACCTTAGGAAACTAGACCTTAAGGGAAGCAGACATATTCTTTTCCACTTTTTCGCGTACACAGTAAGTTGGTACACAAAAATCGAGATAAAATTTCAGATGAACTACTGAAACGTTTTTGCAAAGAACCTCAAAATTTTCTGCTAAAGGTAAAAAATTACTGTTTTCCATAATAAACCTTTTTGTACCGTGCAATGTTTGGACTAAACTCTCAATACGTTGAAGAGCAAATAAAAATGTGTTTCAAATACAAATAACGTCTCCTTCTGGCCTGTGCCAGTATCAACATTACTGGCATTAACTTACACACTTACTTAAAAAAGTGTCAAAAAAAATCTTCATGGGTGATGGTTTACTGCGTAAACCCCCATTTCACCTTCGGTGTTATTAATACCATTGTCTGCCCCACCCTAAATGATATCCTAGTTACGCCCTTGTCCCCTCACCTATCGGTGTGGGAAGTAAAAATTTAATTGAATACCAATCTTTCCCTAATTTCCATAGCTTGTTGGGACATCTGTAAATGTACACTTATTTCTCGAAGGTTTGGACACCATGTATTTTGAAAAAGAATCCGTCAAAGCAGTTGCTTCTCAGTGAAATACGTGTTTGAATAGTTAAGCACTTAGCACTCAAAATTGTACCGCCCTGTAAAAAGCCTGTGAATCCTAATGCTGCTGATACATCCATATTTCCAGCTTCATTTTCAAGCGCAGTATAATCTCCTTAAACCTGAATTTTGTGAATCCGCAGCGAATTACTGAATTTAAATACAGCGACCCGCTCAACGTTTTTCATTTCAATAAATCAAATCATCCTGATAAATGTACCTCTTACAAAGGGATCCTGGAAAACAGAATTTATATGCCACCGGCCTGCCTTTTTGCTGATACGCTTTTATCCGGACCTAAAATGATAAAATCTATAACAGCACCCTCACAAAAAGGTCTACCTTTTACGGGAAAAAACATTTTTGGATTTTTCTAAATTTTCATTAATTGTGTCATATGCTAAAGCTGTTTCATGTAGGTATAATGGATTGAAGCCCTATGACCTACAGTGAACACCAGTCTAATTAATTGAAATTCGTTTAATATAAAAAATGCTCTTTTACCTCCCACATCGATAGGCGAGAGGAGTATTGTAGCCCCAAAAATTTTCAATTTTGAGATAATATGCTTATTGAGCTTGTTTTATGACGAACAAAAATCCACGTCACTCATTTCGTCTGTCTGTTGGCTTTTTTGTAGACACGTAATTTCAGTAACCGCTGGATGGATTACGATGTTATGATATTAAAAATTTCAAATCTTGCTCAAACCTCGTCTTTAACATTCTGGACGCTCCTGATCATTATTTACGTTTTTGAGTAGGGGTGAAATTTAGGTGGTTTGAGGGTGGGGAGTTGTAAAACTCAAAAATTTGTTGTATTCAGTGACCCGGAGGGAATAGTTACAGTGTATCGTTCCTGATAACTTCGTTTTTAGATGCTTCAAAGGTCCTTGATAGTTGTCTACTTTTTTGATGAGGATGGTGTAGGGGAACTTCAAATTTCTTGTTCGCGCTGATAACTTGTGGTGAGAAGTACTGGGTCAATACACCATTTTTTACTTACACACCGTAAATGTTGGAATTGAAAAACACGACTAAAGTCTATCATACTAATTTCCGTCGGTTTATCTGTCTGCCTGCCTGTCGGTCCCTCTGTTGCCATTTTTCTAAGAACGTAGGCTTACCGCCGCACCGATTTTGCTGATATTTGGGGTGATATGAGGTTACGGCGGTATATCGGTAATATTGATAAACTTCTGAAAATATATGTATTTGGAGCAAAATAATTATCAAAAAATATTAAATTCTCATAATCGATCCAAACTTCATTTTTAGGTTTTGAAGTGTTTACTCAATATAGGTTCAACAGCCAGTTTTATGTACGTATATTATTTGAAAATACTTGAAATCAGCGTCGGTACTCTCTTTCTATCACCATGACGACCACGACGATCGGGCAGTTTCGGGTGGCTATTACGTGTCTACTACGCTGTCACGGCACGCTGTCATATTTACGAGGCCACCCGATCCCATAGCACATAGTGCATAGAAACACGTTTCTAAGTTACAGAGTACCGGCGCAGAGCAAGGAACTTCCGTTGTGCGGTTTTCTTGCCCTCAGTATATAAGAACGATCTGTCCGTCAGGCATTGTTGAAATATGTGGGCAATATAATTCCCTATCACTCAAACCATACCACCCCTGAGGGATTCTACTGACACAGCTAGGATGAATGGAAGAATATGTTGTCCTATATATTTCCTGGATGAGACCGCTTACATGGATGCCAAATCTGAAGCGTTTATTCCAATTATTGTATTTCCCGCGCTAAAAGGCGGAGAAACTACGGTTGTATTTTTTTTATAACTGAGCAGACCGCGTAGGCAGAGCCTAAATACCAGAGTACCGCGACGGAAGATTTTCGAATTCGAGGACATCTACATCAAAAAAGAGAATAACTCACATTCGTCAGATTGGTCATATACCGATGATCTGTTTTTTGAAGTATGTAGACAAGGTAGACGTCTCAAAGGGTTTGTTTTGGACTTCCAGTGCCTATATAATTTTAACTACAATCACGTTTGGATTCAATCGTCTTTAGGTGAACTATCGAACATGTTTCTTTTGTTGATATTTATTCTCGTCTAGCTGACGATGACGTGTCACTCTTCCTGGCTTGTTCCGACCAGTCAGCGTAGTGTTCTGGTTCAGTAGCGTTGGTTCTGGTGATGTAGCCGCTCGATGGTCACTGAGTTCGACGTTTATGTTCTTACGAAGGATGGCATATTGTTCTAATTTCCACACTAGGCTTACTATATATTCTTGTTGCTGGCGATGTAAACTGCTTCTTCGAATTTCCGGCGATACCAGTGAGGCTCTTTGTTAATAACCTTAGTATCTTCCCAAATCACTTGTAGTGCTCGGTCCATACTGTTCTGGACTTTTTTGTCTCTGCTCGCTGGGTGTTGAGTCGGTGCTTCATAATTCGCGCTGCTAGAGGTCTTTTCTTTCCACCAATGTATACTTTGTCGCATTTACATGGCGTCCTGGATGGCACTTTGAAGATGCAGTTTTATGTTTCTTGATGTTCGTTCTTGGGTTTTGTTTTTATTAGTCGACTAATTACTAATATGGCTTGTTAGAGATTCTGTAGTTTGATTTTCAGATAATTTCTGTGATTGACAGTTGCTTTTCAATTTGTTAATTGCCAATAATTATTGCAATAATTGAAACCAAATCAAAACTAAGATATTAATTTCAGTTTAACAAATATAACAACACTAACAATGTTCTGTCAAGCATAGCATCCATGACCAACATAACAACCACCAGAATTTTTGGTAAAAATATTGTTTTGCTGCTTCAAATTGAAATCGCTCCATAATTGTTAAGAGTTAGGTATATGAGATGCTTAATAAATGTGGCAGTATTTTGTAAGAACTTTCTGACGATGTTATAAAATACAGGGTATAATATTAAATCCTAGAATGTGAAAGGAACTTTTTCAAAAGATGTTTTCTAGAAATGGTACATATCCAGAGAAACCAAAAGGCAATGAACAAATATACGGACATCAGTGGTTTGAGCAACATTTACACGTATCTTCTACTGTTGGAGAAAAATAAATTCACTAGTCTAAATGATTCAAGTACCGAAGTGTAGTTAATAGAAGGACATGTCGACATTTAAGACAATTTTCACATCCTTTTAGAAACTTTCACTAAGTCATAAACCCCTGCACATATTTTGTTTCCAGGTTGCACCATGACAATAAAAAATAAGTAAATGTTGGCATCTCATTTCAGTTGAAATATATCAGATAGGGGTGTAATTTTTTTTCCCTGTTTATTTTCACCACCTTATCTCACGTAAACAGTAACATCTTATTAGCTTTCAAGCGTTATTTTGAATTTCCCGCAATGCGTTGTTTGATCATGCGCAGAGACTCACATCTGTCACCTATTGATATCTCTGTAGTGTGGTCAAACCACGGGTATGTGTGAAGTTCTATGAAAGACAGTACAAAACGAAACATCTGATTTTGTCACCTGTCAGTACTGAGGTTATGTGCGTTTGAGATGGTAGGCACCAACATGGTTGTCATCCCAAATGTCACGTGTCAATCACAGACTTTTGCATTTTTAAGTTTTGTGCTCTCTATCCACCCGAGTTTTATTGTTGTGTGGTCCAACAGGTTACAAAATGGTGGTTCCTTCCTTTCACGTGATAATGCTTCGACCACCTGAATTATTTTAAAATTTATTTTTATTATTTTATTTTTATTTATTTGTCTTGTCTTATGAATTTTTAACTATGTGACCGTGTGTAAATGTTATTTTCTCCTGATGGAAGATATGTAGAATTAAGAAAATTAAGGATAGTTACCCGTTCTACTGTAGTGTAGCTGACTAGATCACCACGTTCGAAGAAAGTGAGCATGCTTCCTTTGTTAAACCTCACATGTTCAATATGTACTAAAAACTTCATTTTATAGTACTAATGGTTTCATTTTGGGTGTTTTTTTCTGTATTTTGTAGAATCCTGATGAAGAAATTAAAATTTTTCGAAAGCTTGATTTAAACGAAGAGTACTCCTTCAATTGAGCCCCCTGTTTTGGTTGTGTCGACCGCATACGCAACTATCTCTAGTTGTTAGTTGATCATCATGTATATTTCTGCTAGCATACGATTACCCTGTATCGTTGCTTTCACTAGCTTCTTGGGGTATGCGCTCTTTGACAGATCTTAATATGACGTAGTTCTTCTGTCGGCGGTCTATCAGGTTCATCTACATTTGAATCACTTGACATCTTGACAAAAATTGGCGTAACTCTTTTGATCAATCCGTTAAAGAGACCCGTTTGGTACAAACAACGGAATACTGTACCGCGGCGTTAGAGAACAAGGTAACGCCGCGTTATAGAACGCCCTCTATTTGACCGGGCCTTAATACTTGACCCTCTCAACTCGGGAAGTAATGTTGATGAAACTTGCGTAGTAGGCTACAAATACAGCAAGGATGAGAACATTTTATAGTTTTTGGAAACTTATTTGGTAATGTCGAAGCAACAATATGAACTAGGTCGCTCCACAACTTTACAGATTTACTGATCTTCAAGAATACCTATTGATTTAGAAATAAGTATCAATGAGTCGAAAGTATGAAAGAAATCTACTTGGCTCCACTTTATTTATCATTATTATAATTTTACCATTATTCTTTGTTATGTTGAAGAAACGTTTGTAATATGACTAGCGGTGAGTTGTGGGGTAATATGAGAAATTTCGTTTGTAGACCGACTTAGCACATGCAGTGAAGTAAGTTCTTCAAAAAAATACGCTGATGAATACATGTGGACTACAGGAGTGACTGAACTGAGGTGTTAGGGAATCCAACCTCAAATTTTGCCCGTTCTGTTTGTCGGTATGTCTGCCGGCCTGTCTATTAGTCCGCCGGCGCAGCCGCAGTTCGTCCTACTTATAAAGTTGTCTCAAATGCAGTAAAACTCACCCCACCCATATGAATTCTGGCAAAATTTCCAAAAACTCTGAAATATTTTGTACTTATGGACGACTTGCAAGAAAAAGCAGAAACCTAAACTTTTAAGCGAAAAATTCGGTTTAATTTTACTTTTTATTGTATCTGCTTACTATTTACCTGTACGCCACGCTGCCAAACCTGGCAGTTTATCCCCCCCCCCACACCAAGGCGGTTCATGGCATTAAAAACTTTACAACTATCCAGGGCCCCCCATTTCTTTATTGCAGAATGATGCATTCCGGGAACTTGTTAGCTAATACCATCAGACTTGGCTAGATTTGAGCTGTACAGGATATTACTAGGTTCATATTTTAATGGGATGATTGAAAGTATGCGCGAAGAATCTACTTTCACTGTTTGCTTGAATCTCAGAGTAACAACTGAACATAGTGGTAATGGTAGTAAACAAACCACTTCAGCATGGCGTGCTCAAAGCCATCATCTTTTGACACTTCAGACCCAAACATTGCCAACTAACCTGAAAATTCTTCCAATGCAACCCATGTTACAAACACTGCTCTGCACTGTCCCATCTCGAAAAACTGTTAAACTGCACTCGAATATAGCGCAGCAAGTCCGTAAAGCTTCACTACAGTTACCAACAAATAGCGAATTCGATTTTATTGACCAAGCATAAAAGACGCACAAACAAAACAAACGTCAGTCGGAGTTTACCGTAAACAAATCGCAGGAAAATAACATAGGCGTTGCCAACTCTTCAAAATTTATGTAAGACAAAATTTGCGTTCATGATGAAGAAACATGCAGTAACGCAGTATTGATTTTGCTGTAATAATTTCTGAACCATCAAAATTCCGTCTTTTTTAACATAGAATGGAATATTTCTGGATACTATACAATTAAGACGATAATAAACAATTATGATTGCCGTATCTGGTGGTCGATATGACGACGTAAGAAAAGATGTTGGCCTATTAGAATTAGTTGTTTACTACCTCTATGTTCAGTTGTTACTCTGAGGCTTGAATATTATTGGCAACGCTGTTAGATATACCTTGATAGGGAGAGTAAAAGAAAGATAACAAATGGTATGAAAAAAGTGAAGGACAGCTGAGAGTTTGTCGAGCAAGGCGGTTCTGGGAGAATGAGTGATGGTTTGAAAATTACGTTGATTTGATGCTTAGGTCCTAAAGAAGGCAGAAGCAGATTTTCCACAATGGCCTGTACCACATAAAAAAATCTTGTCCGCAGTAATAATTTGGAGTAGAGTTTGTTTCTATTCCAATCAATTTTGAAGTGAATAAGCTGCTATTATAATTATGGTAAAATAAATTTGCTAAAATAACAGTGGTAAAAGGACTTTCGAATTAGTTGTTGTGAAGACAATTTTTAGTAACAACGTTAGGGTATCTTCCCTATTTTCTTCAATCAACGGTAACAAATTGATTTATCAATCACGTAGATTTATCCTACGTGACATATACTACTCGTAAGTAAAATCCGAACACTGAGAAAAGGAAGATTGCGGTTGATGAAACGCAAGTAGGACTAAATACGAAAATAAAGGAACTTATTTGCCATAATTAGTTTATAAAAAATAGGGATGCATGTTCTTCAATGAGCTACTCGGATTGGTCAAAGCCTTTGTTAAAATGCGCCTGTTGACGACGACGTTCGACGTGGCGTCCCACGTTGATGACGTCTTGACGTGGAGATGTGGCCAGGTCCTTAAAAAGCAGCCAATGGGGTTTCATGTACCTTGGTCGATATATGGACTAAAATTTTGGTAATCTTTGATACCGTACAGTATACGTATATTTATTAGCACAATCCAAAAGCTAATATCATCACAAATATAAAGCGTTTAATGTAGGTTTCTAAATTTTAACCTTAGAGTAGGCTGAAACGGACTAGAAGTGATTATTTACATTTCTTGATATCTACAATCAAACGAAACTCTAAGATATTAACTAAAGTCGAGCCTTTCGTCTGCAGAGGAAATAACGACATGGCATAGTATGTCGTAAAGTACGTAGGATTAAGCTCTTATACGTTGGAGTAATAAAAGTTATGTTTTATTGGGTAGCAGTGAAGCTACAGTAATAAATTTTTGGAATGTTTCCAACGAGACGTGATTCCTGAGGATTGCCGGGAAATGGATTGGCAGCTATGGATTCTTCACAGTTCACATCAATGTATGTTGCTTAACCTGTACGATGAACAATACATTATAATAATTGATTAACATATTATAAACACTGATACATCTGTCATTCTTACAATATTATCTGAAATCAGAAGCACTGCTACAGGGGTCGATGGCTTGAATATAGTATGATTTTCTTACATTTTAACATTTATTTGTTAAGCATGTTGTTATTTTTTGCATTTCAAATTCTGTGTAGCCCTCAAATTAGGAAAAAGCGGTTGTGATATCATTACCAAAGATACCCGTCATAGAGCATTATAAGGATTTAATAACAGTGAGCATTCTTCTAGTGTTAAATGAGCTTGTAGAAAAGGTAAAACATATACTTCCTGATGTTCAATCTGGTTTTAGGAAAAAGCGTAACTGCTCCACTGCCTTACTCCAAATTATATATTTTTTATAACTGAGCAGACTGAGAAGGCAAAGCCTAAATACCATAGTTCCGCGGTTGCTGGAAGATGTTCTAGTAATTACAGATATAGGAGAATTCACTGTTTTAATATTACTCGACTTTACTCGTGCTTTTGACATCCTACTAAATCATAAGCTTTTATTAACCTTCAACTACACGCACTGGTGTACTGTGTACACCATCCGATTTAAGTACGTTGAATTTCCTAAAAGACGTAAGGTTCCGCCTCTGCCGTTTTGCCTAACCCTCAAAGATGAAAGATGGTATGTATTTGCTGAAAGTTTGCTGCGCTGTCAGTGGTCAGTTGTCTCGTAAACCTTACCGAGCAAGTAAGGTTTGATCGCTAGTCCGTCTGGTGCCTCGAATACACTGCGTGTTATATTATTATTATTACTTAACAAACGTATTCAGTTGTTTTAGGTTTTTTATAAATATACCTCTTAATACCTACAATCCCTTTTAATATAAAAGCCAAGTGTAATGGCGACAATCTTTTAGCTATTGCTGCTTAATCTGGTGCATAGAATACACCACGCGTGTACTCGTAAAACAAAAAGGTATTTAGTCTGATATACATATAATATTCACTACGTTGAATTTTTTTCCAGGGATAAGGTATGAGTGTTTTTTTAATAAAATCGTAAATAGTGTTAATAGCAATTTTGCAAGTAGTTTGTTGGCATTTATTACCCAAGATATAATATGTATGTAGGTGGTGCACAGAGTACACCACGCGCGTACTAAAGTTCTAAAACAGGACGCGGGTAGCTAAAGATTAATAATTTTAAAACATATTGGAGCAGATCAACATTCTACTAACTTCTTTGAAAATTACCTTTCAGGTAGAAGGCAAAGGGTAATGTTAAATGGAAATACTTCTTCAGTTTTAAATTTGACTTCCAGTGTCCCACAGGGCTCAGTGTTGGGCCTACTGGTTCTTATTTTATATAGAAGCCTGTTAAAATCTTGTTGCATTTGTATACAGACGATATGCGGTTGTGTCGCTCTTTCAAATATCAAGACAGGCAGGTTATTTGTGATTCTGATCTACTTGTCTTCTGCTGATCACTGTTTGCATTATATTTCTTAGTCCTCAAAATATCAGAAATGGTTCTGAGTCAAACATAAATATAAGTATCAACGGAATCCAAGTATCTAGAGTGGATCACGCAAAAGTTTAGATGTTGTACCATACAGCAAATTACGATTTGGACTATTACAACAAACATATACAGTTTTAAAAGTTATTTCTGCTAGCATATCCTTTCTAACACTTAAAGTGAAGATTAGTTTATGTGAAAGCCTTTGTCCTATCAATTTTAAATTACGCTGATATAGTATATGGTCCACATTTGGCAGTAATATAAAAACAAAGAATCCGAAAAGTAGGGAACTCATGCCTAGAGCTAATTTATGGAATTCACAAAAAAAAGGTGTATCCCATAACTTAAACGAAATATTTTAGATAAACATGCATCGTATACATGCGGCTTGCCTATATCATAATTATAATTTGTAAGAAACCTTATACGAAAAACTAAATTTTCGGACTGATGTAAACACTTTGAACATTATATTTTTAAGTTACACCATCACATTTTCATTACGAATTCTTTGAGCAAGTTTTAAATACCAAATATATACAATAGTATAGCGAAAGATAAACGGTTAATTAATTTGAGTTTCAAAGCTAAGTATAAGCAAATATTATTGATCAGACAGATGCAAGCATGGATAAAGGTGGCAAAAGTGTGACTGGTAGGCTTTAGATATCCAAAAATTGCCGCGCGATTTTATTTTTACCGTACAGAGCACCATCTAATATACCACTATGAAAAAAATGTGCAGCAAATTCACATTTTCACAGGAAAAAATTTAAAAACTTTGATTTTTACCGTACATCGAAACCAAATAACAACACAAAACAACCAGAACCACGACGGCACGTCAAAGTTATGGTATGACACGGAACCTGTTAGCACCCATCGTCTACTCAGATTTTGCGGCGTTGACAAACGCTTTCCTCAAAATGATTCGTATTCATAGTCGTTTCTCAAGTATCCCTTAAGTATTACTCAAGGGATACTTGAGGGTTATTCAAGGGACCCTCACGTGTGGCTTTCCTTATACAGGGTGAGTTTTTAGTACCGGCTGGGTCGGTAACTCCACTACTGTAGAAGAGAGCGGAAAAAGTTGTACATAAAAGTTGTAGCCACGGATATGCTGCTTGCTCAGAAAATATTTTGATTTATACAGGGTGATCTATAACTACATGGTGATGCAAACATGCATTTTTTAAATGAGACACCTTATATGTTATTCCACATTCAAGTTTTACTAATGATTTCCGTTCTTCCAATATAGGGTATTGTTACATTATATAGGGTATTTCAAAAGTTATGACCATTTTTATATCCAAATCGCGGTCAAATGAACGTACAGTATATCAAAAAGTAATGAATCAAAAATTATTTTTTTTACATGGAAAGATTAAAAATATTCTCTGGTTTTAAAATCGGCTATAAAAAAAGCTCGCGACGTATATTCTTATACGGGGTGATGTAGAATGCAAAATCTAGATTTTCTCTCTTTTTTTAAATATAACCCCCAATATTTTATTATACCAAAGAATTGCTTTTAATATGCTCTTTCATCTTTGTATAGCACTTGTTACGACTGCATTCATTAGTTTCTGAAATATTTCGATTTTTCTACAAATTTTAATTATACCTTCTATGTGTTTACTAAAATTTATTCATTTTGAGAAAATACTACCAAATTTAATTTTTGCTTAATAAACCACTAAAATAGAAGGTCATAATAGTACTTGATCTAGTAAAAACACTAAATTAACGAGACAATATAGGTCAAGTGTGCTGAGAAGACAATTTTATAGACGAGGGTTGCTCTATACCTCCGTCAATCCACCAGTACGCAGACAGCTGTTTCACGCTTATTAGCGATCATCAGTGCGCCATAGGTCGATTGACGGAAATAGAGAGCATCAATTCTTTCATGCCACCCAGACATGTGAAGCATGTTGTAGCAAGTGACAGAACCTTCTGTCACTTGCTACAATTTTATAGACGTCATGCATAATTATCAAGCAGATGTATCAGGTAGGCTATGAAATATTCAACGACACAGTGCAAATAAAGCAACTCTTCAGTCTTTCAAACGCATTAGTTTTAGAGTGCCTCCGTTCTGGATATTGCTGTTCATAGTTGATATATTCTAGAGGCAAGTAGACAATTTCTCAATTCAAAAATACCCTCAATGGAAAAATTAATTTTTAAAGCTGGTTTTTCACACAGTACGGAATAATTGAGCAGGTAATGAAAACGGTCGATTTTTTAAAGCCTACCTGATAAATCTGCTCGATAATTATGCATCACGCCTACAAAATTGTTTCCTCAGCATACTTGGCTTTAATGTCTCGATGATTTAGGGTCTTAACTTCATCAAATAGTATCATGACCTTATGATTTAGTTGTTAAATAAAAAACAAATTAGTACGTTTTCAAAATAAATGAATTTCAGTACACAAATAGAAGTAATATTTTAAATATACCGAAAAATCGAAATATCTCTGAAACTGATGGACCTAGGTAAAACAAGTGCTAAACAAAGATGAAAGAGCATATTAGAAGCAATTCTTTGGGATAATAAAATATTGGGGGATACATTTAAAAAAAAGAGAAAATCTGGATTTTGCATTTTACGTCACCCTGTATACGAATATGCATCACGGGCTTTTTTATAGCGAATTTTAAAACTAGAGGATATTTTTAATCTTTTCATGTAAAAAAAATAATTTTCGATTAAATATATATAAAAATGGTCATAAGTTTTGAATAACCCTGTATAATGTAACAATACCCTATGTTGGAAAAACGGAAATCATTAGCAGAATTTGAATATGGAATAATATATAGGGTGCCTCATTTAAAAAAATGCATGTTTGCATCACCACGTAGTTATCGATCACCCTGTATAAATATAAATATCTTCTGAGCAAGGAGCACATCTGTGGCTACAACTTCGATATACAACTTTTTTCGCTATCTTCTACAGTAGTGGAGTCATCGACCGAGCCGGTACTAAACACTCACCCTGTATATATCTGTTTCCTAGACAACATCTACCAGACGGCGGGTTCATTCAGCGACGTTGTCATATTTCAAATATAAATCAATGTATTATGCCTATGACTACGCATTTTGATGTTTTCTGTTATATCTTTTTGCTCTGTGCCCGTATTTCCTGTATTGTGCCGGATATTTTTCCGGATGTGACAGAAACTGACAACATCATACTCCAAAATTAACCAACAAAATCGCCTTGCCTGCAAAGAAATGGCATGTAAAAAGCAGACAAAAGCTATACACCACTTAACCTCTCTTGTCCAGATCACGTAGCAGATACATACAATCACATCCAATCACAACAAGAAAAAATAAACACCTGGTCGCAGAAAGCACTCCACGGCAAACATAGATACCGTGTCACAAAAGACCACATTAACGAAACACAGTCATACACCTGGTTACAGGACGGCCAACTGTTCCCAGAAACGGAGGGTTGCATGCTTGCCATCCAAGAGCAAGTGATTACAACACGAAACTACAAAAAATACGTAATTAAAGATTTATCCATAACAGACGATAATTGCAGAAAATGTCACCAACAAAGAGAAACAATAGATCACATAACAAGCGGATGCAAAACTCTTGCCGGCACCGAATACACAGCCAGACATAACTCTGCGGCCAAGGTAATACACCAAGCACTAGCCACAACAAACAAACTAATAGAAAATGCAGATCCATATTACAATAAAATTACACTCCGACATCAGTACTCGAGAACGATCGATACAAACTATACTGGGACGTTGAAATACATACAGACAAGATTATCCCAGCCAATAGACCAGATATAGTTTTCCAGTCAAAGGCCGACAATATTACCTATTTGATAGATATAGCCATTCCCAATGATGTGAATATCCAAAACGCCTACGCTGGGAAGATATTTAAATACACAGACCTTGCTATGGAAATAAAACGACTTTGGAAACAAAACAAAGTCACTATTGTCCCCCTCATTATGTCGGTCTCAGGCCTTACACCAGACACGTTCACACAACACCTTCAACAGTTAGGCCTGGACGAAAAGTTAGACAAAGTATTCCAAAAATCTGTAATCCTAAAGACCTGTAATATTGTGCAATCCTTCCTAAATTCCGATCAATAGTCAGGGTGTTGACTTGGCACAGCCCGTTAACACTTGTCGCTACCGCAATTCATTAAGAAACGCAAAGAAACCTGGTTGATGTCATAAAGAGAAAAGTCTTTATCATAATTAGATGACATTACATTAACTGGAGACCTCAACATAACGTTTGTCCTAGCGTTTCCAGAATAAAATGTTACACTTTGACGCGTGTTAAATTGGGGTGCATGGAAACAAATATATGATAGTAACAGTGGAGAATCGACTGAGTTGTGCAAAATTCTACAGGGTTATTCACGTTATTCGACACGGAGCATTATGGCTAAAGTATTTGATGAAAAAGGAAATAGTAATTTCGTATGGATAGAGACCCATAAAGGCTACATTTTAAAAATATTTTTATGTTATACAGGGTGTCCCAGAAACACGAAATGTATCAAAGTTATGTTTTTTTAAATGGAACACCACGTATATTATTGCAAATTCAGATTCCTTGGTGAACTCTAGTGTGACCTTATGTATCATACATGGTACCTAGTGTGAACCGTTTAGGTGTAAATCACCATTTTCGGTATAAGTAGATATCAGGAAAAAATTGAATATCGCAGAGATTATAAAATATGGAAGGCTGTGACTTTGCCGTATTACTAAGCATAAAATGCGTCAGCTTTGATGAGACTGTCAAATTTAAATTACGTTTATGCTAGGAGAAATCGGTCGATTAATTGAGGAAACTTCGATCAGCGATAACTTGATTTTTTCAAATGGGGATGCCTAATTTTTTTTATACGGTTAAACGTAGAATTTGATAACCTTTCTAATGATATCAGGTTGTGAGTATCAATCTCTGGTAGTATTTATTTGATTTTAAATTTTCAAACATGTCGGCGATTTTCAATTTTCCTACCTATAAGCAACGTAGCAGGCCATGAAATATAAACAAAAACCTGTTCAGGTAGAAGAAAACAACACACTTAGCTGAAAAATGCACACTAACTAGACTAAAGGGACAAGATTATAAAAATTCCTTACAACAAATCAACTCTCCCAGAAACAACTGCGATAACATCTCTAGGGTCAAAGAGAAGCTGGAGTATGGAGTAATAGATATTTTTTTACAGTCTACCTACTGGCTACCGCAATTTACTAGAGGTTAAAATTTTCCAAGACAATTAAAAACCCTGATATGAAACAAAAACAACCAGCGACTGTTGATTCAGCACGCAACTATCAATCATATGTAATGGTGTAAAAAGTACTAATTTGCGTCGAAGTCGATACCTTTGACTGGAGCCCTTCTATTATTCAATATCTATTAGCAATATTGCAAAAAAGGAAATCCTGACAAATCAGATTTAAATTTTCTGCCATTTAAGTTCTGTTTTATAATTTGAACAAATTTTAATTCATTCTTCATTTTCTGCGATCCTGCTAATAGGTACTGAAGAATTTTTAGTACTCCAGTCAGAGGTACTTTTGACTTGAGTTTCGACAGAATTGCATACTTTTTTATATCATTAAATGTGAAATTTTGTTATGAAAATAATAAACTGCTTACAACATTCTCTAGTAGTTTTTATTTTATTTCAAAATTTTTAATCGTTTTGGAAATTGCCAATCTCTAGTACATTGCAGTAGCTAGTAGGCCGTGAAAAAATCCATTTCTGCCATAATCCAGCTTTTCTTTGACCAAAGATATGTTACCGCCTTTTTTTTCTGGTTAGACTTTGTTTTTTGTGAGTAATTTTATAATCTTGTCCCTTTAGTCTAGTTCGTGTGCATTTTTCAGCTAAGTTAGTTGTTTCCTTCTAGCTGAACAGGTTTTTGTTTATATTTCATGGCCTGCTACGTCGCATATAGGTAGGAAAATTGAAAAAGGCCGATTTGTTTGAAAATCTAAAATTAAATGAAAAGTACCAGAGACTGATATTCACAACCTTATATCATTAGAAAGGTTATCAAATTCTACGTTTAATGGTATAAAAAAAATTAGGCATTCCAATTTGAAAAAATCAAGTTATCGCTGATCGAAGTTTCCTTAATTAATCGTCCGATTTCTCCAAGCATAAACGTAATTTAAATATGACAGTCTCATCAAAGCTGGCGCATTTTATGCTTAGTAATACGGCAAAGTCACAGCCTTCCATATTTTATAATCTCTGCGATATTCAATTTTTTCCTGATATCTACTTATACCGAAAATGGTGATTTACACCTAAACGGTTTGCTTTAGGTCCCATGTATGATACATAAAGTCACACTAAAATTCACCAAGGAATCTGAATATGCAATAATATATGGGGTGTTCCATTTAAAAAAACATAACTTTGATACATTTCGTGCATTTGGGACACCCTGTATAACATGAAAATATTTTTAAAATGTAGCCTTCATGGGTATCTATCCATCCGAAATTATTATTTTCTTTTTTATCAAATACTTTAGCCATAATTCTTCGTGTCGAATAACGTGAATAACCCTGTATATAAAAATATAACACTAGAGAGAATCCTACGTACTTGTAAGCTCTCTATACCGAACCTAGCAAGCAGTAAGGAGTGTTCACAACCTCTGGCTGGGTATATACCATCAGATCTAAATGACATATACTTCAGAAATAGCCTTTGTGCCTTTTCAATTTTTTGGATATGAATATCGTAGAGCGGAAACCAAATCAGAGAACAGTATTCAAGTCTTGACCTGACTAATGAGAAGTATTTTTTTTTTTTTTTTTTTTTTGGCACTAGGATGTTTTCCCATCAGCCAGAACCAGATTATTTAGTGAAAGTAATAAAAGTTATAGAAGGGAGGAATAAAAATGTAGGGGGGAAAGTAAAACTATAGGGAAAAAATAACTCATATGGAGGTCCTCCAAACTGTAATGTCTTAGCTTAGCTTAGTAGAGTGTACGGATGGCTTTCATACTGCTGAAGTTATGACAATTTCTGATGACGAGACCAAGTATTTTAGAAGCAGATGCAATTAATTGATCTATGTGCTGACGCAAAGATAGAGATTCATCAAACAAGACTCCAAGATCTTTGACTGTCGTTTCTCTGAGAAGAACAGTGCTACTGATGGTATAATTAAACAACATCTTTTTATGGTTTAGTGTAAATGAACATACCTTACACTTGTCGGCGTTCAGATATAGTTTATTGTCGTTACACCAGGCTTCAACGATTGACATTTGTGATTGCGAGAAGTGGCAATCCTCCATGCTTGATATATTTGAAAATATCTTTGAGTCGTCTACAAATAGCAGGTTATGACACGAGATTGAGGTCGTTAGGTCATTGATAAAAATGAGAAACAGCAACGGACCCAGATTTGATCCCTGAGGAACACCTGAGAAGCTTTTGTACTGATGGGAAGTGTATCCATTATAGTGTACAAAGTTCCGGCGATTTTCAAGATATGAAGATAGTAAATTCAAAAGAGAATTATTAAAGCCGAAACATGATGCCTTCTGAAGCAATATACCATGGTCAACCTTATCGAAGGCCTTGGAAAAGTCCATGTAAATAACATCAACCTGCCCCTTCTTATCCATAACGTCCGAGATAAATTGCTTGAGTACCACCAAGTTGGAAAGAGTGGACCGCTTGCTAACGAAACCATGTTGAGACTCTGCAATCAGTGGTCTTACCTGTGGCATAACTTGATTATACACAGACATTTCGAGCCCTTCGAAAAATTGCTAAGGATTGAAATTGCTCTATAATTTTCTGTCTTATATAATTCTCCCGACTTGAATACTGGACAAATTTTGGCGGTTTTCCAAAGTTCTGGAAATATCCCGTCCCTGATAATAGCATTGTAAACTAATGCTAGCGGTTCAGCAAAGATTCTAGCACAATCTCTAACTAAAAAACTTGGGACTGAATCCTCTCCAGCTGTCATCCTATTAGGTAAACTTTTCAACGCCAAAAGAACCTGTTCTTCTGTCAGATTATCGATATTAATGCATGTGGTTGGCAGCACGCTGGCTTGAAAAGTTGTTGCTGACCCTGCATTATATACAGATAAAAAGAAATTTGCAAAGCTATCTACTATTTCCTGACCCCCATCAATGTGCTTGCCACCAAATTGCATATTATTTGGAATGCGCGAACCCCTTTTATTCCTCTGTATAAAAGCCCAGAAGCTCCTTGGATCATGACATATATTCTCTTCAACAGATTTTGTATAGTTCTCGTATGCGGTTACCATTTTCGTTTTAATTTCTTTACGAACTCTGCTGAAATCCCTGTAACTACTCTCCTGTTTACCTCTCTTATACAATTTTCTGTATCTATCCTTTAATCCTATTAAGTAGATGATCTCAGCTGTAAACCAACATGGATATTTTCTATTACTATGCTTGAAGCGCAGTACAAATAAATCTAAGATAGAGTACAGTTTATTATAAAAGGCTTCAAGTAAAGCATTTGGCCCCAGCTTGCTGTCTAGAAAGCTCCAATCACATGCTAACAAGGCTTGATATAGAGACACAAAATCAGCCTTACGAAAATTATATGAAGTGATATGTCTTCAGCAATCAGCGGTAGGTCATCACGTCTCACATGAATTACCTTATCACTATCAGATCCAGTAACCTTTGTGATGAGTTGAGAATGTGATTGTGCTGACTAAATCCAATAAAATCGAGAAAACTCTTGAAACAAACATTTTTGGACTCCATGCTAGAAGTATCGACAAAGCTTGCAATATTAAAGTCACCTAGTATTACTACGTTTTCTTGATTAGACGGAGTCTGCTCAAACAGATCTAGGAACGATTCTAGCTGAGAAGCAGTCACTTGAGGCCACTTGAAACCACGTAGATATACATACAGGAGTGATACAACTGACATTTACATGCTACTATATCAATGACTGCTACTAAATTATTCAAATAACTTACATTTAACGACATACAAGAAATATATGAACGACACGCCGTATTGCTATCATGAATGAAAGGATAGCGTTAAACTTAAGCTAGCGCCAGACGTCGTACGCAATTGAAAACCATTCCGTAAAATAGATGTAAATGGGATCGATTATAGACTTATTTGTATATTTTTATTCCCGTCCATTCATATATTTCACTGCAGAAGTGGGAGCTTCATAATCCCCACAAATTGATTGGTATTCTTTTCGCAATAATATAGGAATGCACTGGTGGCTCTATTAATGCCATAACCGTTCCGCTGCCACCATAAACCTAAATCAAACTAGTCTTGTGTTCTCCAAACTCTCTCCTGCTTCCCACGCTTCTGCTTTTGTCCTTCGGCGTGTTTTCCGGGATCCTTGCCATTGCCTTTGATATGACTTTCTATATAAAGGCAGCGGCGTATATAAAGGGGAGTTTTCATTTGGACTCAATCCCAGAGTGCTGATACAAGAACGATTATTATACTTGCGCTAGTACAAGACTCGGAACATGATGTAATTAAACATACATTATTGTAGGATTATTCAGTAATTTAACCACTATCTGACGCTTAGACACATTTGAAATACTTTTAGTTTGTTTATATTATACGTTTATGTGATCTGTGTATACAGGGTGTCCCAGAAGTCAACGTCAAGCCGCAACGGGGGGGATTGGTTGTAGCTATCATGAGAAAAATCAGAAGAAAATCTATTCCATGCAGTTTGAAAATTATGGGAATTTAAAGAAAACCTAGAAATTTGGTCAAATTATAACAATTTTTCGGTTTTTGTGGTTAACTCTTATTATTTTTGTTCATTTAAACTTTGGAACCGTAACTGCAAATAACATTTCTAGAAGCACAGTTAAAAATAAGGGCACCATTGCCCCAAGTTTTCTAGAATGATGACTATTTATTAAGCCATGAAGATAAAATTTTCAAAGTTTGCCGACTTTGAAAGGCCCTCCTTTAAGAAAAAAGTAATAAAATGCTTTGGCAGGTGCCATTAAAAGTTGGCGCATTTAACCAGGATTCTAAAATGGTGCAACACTTTTTAGTTTCATATTAAAAAAAGAAGTAAAAAAATAGAAACCTCAAGTAACCCGATTTTTGCTAACCCATTTTACTCAGGTCAGATTTTTCATTATTTTACTAATTTTACTTATTTTTGTTGACTTTGCTAAAAGTGGCGTCACTATCTGTCTCGCTCACTCATGGCAAACATGTCCACTATCCACCTCTCTCATCATTTGTCCGTAAAACTAAGAACCTACCAGAAGCTTGTGCGAATAAAGAACACCTGACCTGAGTGGAATGAGTTAGCAAAAATCGGGTTACTTGAGGTCCTTATTATTTTACTCGTTTTTTTTTAACTACAAAACTAACAAATGTTGTACCATTTTACAATCCTGGTTAAACGCGCCAACTTTAAATGGCACTTGCCAAATCATTTTAGTACATTTTTTCTAAAGGAGGGCCTTTCAAAGTCGGCAAACTGAAGATCTTAAATTCATAGTTTAATAAATAGTATTCATTCTAGAAAACTTGGGGCAGTGGTGTCGTTATTTTTGACTGTGCTTCAAGAAATGTTATTTAGGGTTACGGCTCCAAAGTTTAAATGAACAAAAATAATAAAATTAACCACAAAAACCTAAAAATTGTTGTAATTTGACCAAATTTCTAGGTTTTCTTTAAATGCCCATGATTTTCAAACTGCATGGGATAGATTTTTTTATGATTTTTCTCACGATAGTTACAACCAATCCTGTCACCCCGTTGCGGCTTGACGTTGATTTTTGGGACACCCTGTATAGAACAAACTTATTTACAAAATTACAGGTCCTTACATGCCGAGTCCACATCACACCAACAAAATTACAATTCAATATTCCCCAAAATTTTGTTAGCCAGAGCAAAACCTTCCGGCAGCTATTTTGTTGTGTTGCTGTTTTTAGCAACTCTTTTATTTTCCCATCGACGGTCGAGAAAAACTAAGTGCTGATGTTTTGCCTTCATTATTGGCCACTCTATTGGTCTCACGTGTACGACTAAAAGAAAATAAAGTTAATTCGCGGTTAAGTTTGTCTCGCTGCTATGTGCTAGAGGATAAAAAAATAAAACGGGTACATGCAAATTAATTGAACTTTATAGAGGAGCCAGGTTGTTATATGATGCCTGACAGCCTGATTATAAAAACCGCTATAAAAGGCTTAAAGACAATATTTTGTGAATTTCTTTCCAAGGGCCATAATCATACTATATGAGCGAAGCATGAGACTTACCTAGTTCCTCCTGCTGCAGATGCAGTGTAAGTGCCATATGACGCGATATGAAATTTACGCTGTTTGTAGCTTATCCACAAGACCCAAGAGTCACAAGGCTCATTCAATGCTAATATAACCTATTAAACGCTAGTGTAAACCTAGTGAAATTGTCAACTGTTACACTGATTGAGATTCTCTGCATTTTTTAAGCAATTTTTGATAAGGAATTTTATAACAAATTTTATACGAATTTTCAGACCAAATTTCGTATATGTCATACGATCCTTATAGTAAAAAATGCGCGGAAAACAGTATAAAAGTTTGTAACTTCACATCTGCAAGTTCAGCTTTTTTTATCATAAATGTTTCTCGAAAAACGTCGAACAAATTTTATATCTTATGCCTTTCTTTTGCTCAGCTGAGTTGAATGCAAATCGGGCAACGGTCTTGAGGCGAGATGGCTTTTTGGCCTGTTATAATCGGAGCAAAATGCGCCGGGAGTGGCCTCTTTTGATGGTCGGAAATGTGCTGCCTACAGACCAGAAATAGATATTTACACGCACTGCATACAGTCCTACTAAAAATTCTTTTTTGTTTTTTGCCGAGAAAGGCGCGCAGCATTATGCCTTAAGGAAGAACTATCCCTGATGCATGGTAGAACAACCGGCAGTTCTCATCTTAAACTAGATAACTGCCTATGTAACTCACATTGGTGCAAAGTTGGACTTGTTCACTTTCACGTAAAAGCTCTTCTATTTATAGAATAGTTAGTCTGCAGCCGCAGCACCATTCATCTTCGATAGTACGATCTTGAATATCGTTCTTACTGGTGGGTGAACAATGAGTGGACCGAAGATAGTGGGCTTATAAAAACATATTTCAAAAATATGTTACTTGACCTTGGTAGAGAGCCTTGGGGGCTACAAATTTAAAATATTTTCACCTAGGTTTTGGATTTTATGCAGGGTGATTCATATGAATTTTAGTGAACCTTTTACATAAAATCCCCTGTATATTAATGAATATTTGGATAGTGCAACTTCATGTATTACAGATGGAACTTTAAACGAATGGTTTAGGCGCAAATTACCATTTTCGCAATTTGAATAAGGCAGTATCTATAAAACATAGTAGTTCGAGTTTATGGTGTGATCAAGTATGAGATTCGTCAGCATAGGTTAAACGATCAAATTTGAATTCCTTTTGTACTTAGAAAAATCAGTAGGTTAATTGTTGCCGTTCTTCATAGAATGGCGTTGGTACCTTAAGAAGAAGATGGATTAAGGAACGTTTAATCACAGGTTACTTGATCTTTTCAAATAGGAATGCCTCATTTTTGTTATACAATGGGTAATTGACATCAATCTATTTTAGTTTCCATTTTATATTTTCAGCCAAATTGGTGTTTGTCAATAATTTTCCTACCAATAAGCAACCTGACATGCCGTGAAAAATAAACAAAAACCTATTTAGAAGAAACCAACTACCTTAGCAGAAAGATGCAAATGAACTGGAGTAACGAGATGAGATTATAAAAATTACTTACAATACATCAGCTCCAACCGGAGACATCAGCGGTAAGAGATATCTTACCTCCAGCTTCACATTGACATTATATCTAATGTTATATCTAATGTCAGTGAGAAGCTGGAGTATTGCAGAAAGGTTTATTTTTCTCAGCCTACTGGCTGTTGAAATCTATTAGAGATTCACAAATTTCCAAAACGATTAAAAATTTTAAACGAAAGTAGAACTACCACCGATTGTTGCTGGCAGTCTTCAGAATAAAGTTCAACAATCAGTAGTCACTTCGGTTAATTCAAAAGTAACGATAGCTCTCACTGGATCATTTTGAACATCTATTGGAATAGTTGTTAATTTTTTTATATTTCATGTAATTCACTAGAATTCACCAAGGAACCCAAATATGCAATAAATACAGGGAGTTCTATTAAAAATATGTAGATTTGATATAAATCACCCTGTATATAGGTAGGTTAAAATTTAAGTAAAAGTATTTTAACGTTGGACCTCTCAAGGTTTCCTATCATGATCAAAAGTAACACATTTTATCTACTCCCATTACGTTAATCAGCCATTACCAAACTACTTCTGAAGAGGTTATACTACCTGTAAATAAACAGCGTGGGTTATATTCCATAACTCGGGGTTATGGTGGGTTATGATCACCGCCTACTGGATACTAGTACTGATCTTTTGGAAATGCATAGGATTAAATAGACGCTGGCTGTAACAACTGCAAATGTTGCAATGAAACGTCAAACGCTAATTCGAACCCTGACAGTATTTACTTAAGTGACAGAGCAGTGAGGTTAAGTTGTCAATATTGTGTAATTATTATTATCCATTTAAATCGTACTACTCACATATCCGGTAGTAGATAAAGTATAGTATTCAACTCGCGGTAATAGTGATAACTCACTTGTTGCCTCCGGCTCGTGCTGAAAACTTCAACGCGTGGGTTATTACCTTCATTACCGCATCACTGAATAATCTACTATTATCCTATTGGCCCTCCCTATATAGGAGCATAGGAGAAGGATACTGACAAATATTCTTTTAAAATCGGATGTAGAATATGAAAAATATCAAATACTACTTTTTCTCTTACCTAGATGACCTGCTACTGGGAGGTATAAGAGCTGGCCCCATATCTTATCGAACACACCTGTCAACTAGAAAAATCTATCCAATTCTGAACCGTTTTAAGCAGTGACAGGGAAACTCCAGGTTCCGCTTGCTAGCAGAAATAGTGTCGTGAAATAGCAGGCCACACGGTGGCTGCGAATGCTTTTCCGTCTCATTTTGCGGTAACGTGTCGCCCATTTGTACCCATATTTTACGCGCTTGAATGCAAATTGGGGCAGGGGAAGCTCCCGGCTCTACCTGCATATCCAGCGCGGGATGCGAAAATCCTCTGCATATTTCTCTGCGGGAAAAATTGGACGTGTGGGTGGATCAGATTGGATCATGAGACCCCAAAGGTCGGATTTATATTGGGATGTATTTTGCCCACGTACGGATTCCTTTTATTTTATCAGAACGCTAGCTACGGAAATGACAAACAAAATATCGATACCAAAGAGTCAAGAAACAATAGGTATGTTCTCCCATCGATTTTCTGATAGTTTAGAACTGGATTAGTGTTGCTTGATAGCGCATATCTAGTTAGAAATCTGGTTTCAAACGGTTTGGAATCATACTTTGTTAAAACAGCCTATTCGCATGTCAAACCTTTTTTGATGTTGGGCAGCATGTTTTTGGATAAGTGAGCTTGGACATTGGACGAGAGAACATTCCGTAATTTTGATAGAACTATTCAAAAAATAAGATATAATGAGGATTTATAAATAATTAGAACTACTTTATTCTATATTATGTTTACTCTTTACTTTGCAAAACAGGGAATATTATTTTAATAACCTAAACCGAAACGTAAGTAAAATCTGCAATCCGCTTATGTTCCAAACTCCGGGTACGACCAAAATCCTATGTACTGTTTGGACTGTCTAAAATCTGTCCTCAAACTACAAATTGTTGTTCCTCGAACGCACAACACTAATAGCTCCAAACTGGGATTGATCTTGCTTGAACATGATTTTGTTATTGCGCACACCCAAACGGTTTCCAACGGTTCGAAATCTGATGCTAGCAGACAACTACTATTGACTATTTAATTTTGTGCAAATGGTGTAATAAAAGTCAGCTAGTTCTGTTTAATAATAATTGTTGGCATTTGGATGATTTTCTGTTACTCCAAATTTATTTACACATGATTCAAATCTATGTACAATGTACTCCTTAGGTTTGAAGCAATTGCAGGTAAACTAAAGAGTTCAAAATAGGTTATATTCGATATATGATATGTTCTACCGTTCCAATACTAACGTTAGCTTAAGCAAAGGGCCTAATTTATTTGATAATTTATAATATACAAAAATCGTTTTGCGCCAATAGCATCTCGTACTGAATTCAATGATTCTTGTTGTTGGTTTAACTGCTCTATACTTGGCTAAATTGATATCGAGATTGAGACAGCGCAAAAAGAGGATGGGAGTCGTTATTAGTCTCACATCGTCAGTGCAGATTACGTATTTCATCAGCCGTATTTGCATATTGCTTCGACGTTACAATGTAAGGTCAAATAAAAAATCTTATGCTAGAAAAAAAAACGTTTTCTTACACAAGATAATTGATGAGACCAAAAAACATGGTTATGAGGAGCATTTCCTTAAAAATTTAAATTGATTAAAAAAATGTAAGATTCATTTTTCTACCAGACGTGAAATTGAAGTGGTGGTGTAAGCGACGCTTTTCTACAAGGCGTTAAATTGTGTAAAGTGTCTGTGCAAACAGTGATGATGCAAAAGTCTGTACTTGAGCGATCTACTACTAGGCCCACGCAGATGCTTTGACATCATGTAAAAAAGCTAAATATAGAACGCTTTCTAGTACACTTCAAATTTAACAACATGAAGTTTAATGCAGGAAACATCGAAAAAATGTACAAACGGTCTCATATAACCTATTCGTGGTGTGGATCTGAAGTAATAAATAAAATATTTGTTGATTCATCTGCATATATTTGTATAATTACTGTTGTTGTCATAGGAAAAGTACAGTAGGCTAATCCCACAAAATAACAAATTTGTGCTCGTTTTTGTATTGCAGTACTCACCTTCCGCTCGGCAGCAAACTTTCAAACTCGTGCAAAATGTGGATCATTTTGTGCTTTAACCTAATATACCATTATTTTCTATATTCAACACATTCTGGTGATTTATGCAAATCAACTTCACTTTGTCCTACATATACAGGATGTTTTCAAAGTTGGGACATTTCTTTACAGAAACAACTGCCTTTGAAATGACAAAGCTAATGTACTGCGAATCAGCAGAAGAAGAATAAAAAAAATTTAAGAAAATTCTGACTATTCGTTCGCTGCGATTTTCCAAGTGCGGCCTTGTCACGTGAATCTTATAGGTATGGTTCGAAATTCGCACCACGAAACGGAATAGCCAAGTATATTCTCCTTCAATTTGGACCATCCAAGGTCGTCTAGGTTGTTCAGCGTATCCACTATGATGTGAGTACAAATATCCTGTGTCTCTAGCTCTTTTCACACGATAAACAAATCGACGGAGGGAGGGTGAATACTGTCCGGGAAACGATCAGCATACACTCACGAAGTCAGAGCCCGAGAGCCATTTTGACCAGATTCACCTACACTAAAATCATATCCAGCGTATATTATTAGTTAGGCCGGTTGCACCATTTTTATTATTTTTAAAGTCCGATGTCGCACGTCAACATTCGAGAGACGTCAAACGCGCGGTGCCTCCTACAACTGTGCTCCGTGATAGACAGGGTTTTTTCGTTTTTTGTCTGTAAATTGATCTAATCGCAGAGGGATGGAATTGAAAATGAGGTCAATACCTTGATATACTTAAATAAACATTTCGGTAATATGTTACTGGGGAAAATCACACCTTTTGGCAAGTATTTTATGATCTAGGAAGAAAAGTCCCAACTTAGGAAGCACCCTATATAGTCCTAGACATCTTCTGCACTATGAAGGAGTAAAATTGGTTCTCGTCAACTCAAGTCACGCAAGACGTGATCGTGAATATTCATAGGTACCGACATCAAGGAAACAGCAATTTCGTTAAGATGGGACACTCAGATAATCCGAAGACAGTTAATCCGTGCCTAAAGGACTTTGTTGTCGCTAGCTGAACATCGCTTTTTGCAATGCCCTGGGGGGTACAAGGAAATAGAACGACTGCCACTCCAGTTTTCATCAAAACTCGCTGCATATCCTCAGGCTCGAGAATGCTTTCTGACGACTGACGCCGATTTGTTGAAGTTCCCGTCTGCGCGGTATCTAGATCGGTAACTTAAACATCTGACTTGGATACTGTGGGGGAATGAAATGCTTAAAGATAAAACATACAATGTTTCGAATCACCGCGTCTTGCTTTTTTAAAAGGGATTTGCGTTTTTTATCGTGATTTGATGACAGTCGGTAATGTACACTGACACTGATCGTTTAGTTTACCGCAACTACCTGTAATGATATAAATTATTATGGATTACCATGATACACCTGTTCTTGGCTTAGAACAAATTTGCGATATTATGTCATACGCAAATGGACAGAAAAAGTATTGCAGTTGCGGAAAATTCCACTCAAGTTAGTAATTTCCGTCAGTCTGTCAGACTGTGTCCGTCTCTGTCTGTCTGTTACTTGACCGGTAATAGTTGGCCACTCCATAAGCCGAAAACTGAGACAATATTATTGTTTGATGAAGGTTCTCATTTGAAGGGTGTCTAGATAAGTTTCGTCGGTAACTTACACATCTGACTTAAATATTGCGAGGAAGGAAACACTTGAAGATAAACCAGATACAGCGTTTGTTGTTTGTTTAAAATAATTTTGCGAGCTTATTTATACAAACCGACAGACGGTAATATACAGTGACACAGATCGTTTAGTCTATGACGACCACCAATCGTGATATAAATTATTTTTGATTACCATGATAAACTTGTTCTCGGCTTAGAACAGACTTGAGACTATTATATCCTACGCAAATAGACAGAGGAAGTATTGCAAGTAAAGAAAATTTGACTCATGACACAGAAATGATTGACACGATTGACATGATTATTATTGATGACCCTGATATACCGGTTCTCGACTTAGAACAAACTTGCGACTATTATATTCTATGCAAATAGACAGTGGAAATATTGCAACTACGATAAATTTTGGCCATGTCGTGTCAGTCATTTTCGTCAGTCTGTCAGACTGTCTGTTACCTGACCGGTGATACTTGACCTCTCTATAATTCGGAAAGTGAGACAATATTATTGATTCATAGTAGGTTACTACTGCATAAAGAACGTTAAACACAGTTTTCGAAGATACATTCAGTGGTTAAGTAATAATAAAAAACCGGTATTGTTTGGTCAATTTATAACTTGAAGAGTTATGGAGGGTTATTACTGCAGTAACTATGAAACAGCTGAACTGTTTTCAACTACCGTCACTTCAGTGGAAGCCGAGAAATAACGAAAAATTTAAGATTTATTTAAAGTTGGTCTTTAGACAGTTATATCTTTTAGTCATAAATGGATATTTTATTGCTCTGATAGTAGTATTTTACTTTGCTAACTAAGAAGCGGAACATGCTCTTCCATCCTGATGTGTCCAGTATGTTCTATTTTATGCAAATATGTTTAACTGATTGAGACTAATTTAAAATACGATGTTTGAGACAATTTTGAATATTTTCGCACGTTTGATATGTATATTCAGAAGTTTTGTGTACACATATAAAAGAAAATCTTGGACGAAGGATATTAATCTCTATTGAAGTATACCATATCTACCTATATGCTCAAAGCTGTAATGATATTAAACTAAGAATGTGGTATTTTTATCATATAGGGCTATATTAAGTACATGTTTTTCATTTAAAACTGGCAAAGCAGAAATACCTAAATCGTAAATCAAGCATATGGTTATCTTGACAACAAAACAACATGTATATCATCTATACGAATACTATATGTATGTTGACAGACTCATTTCATAGTGTTGGCACAAACAGCCTAAGATTTTGGTCTTCTTGGAACAAGTATCAAAGAGCGTATGTCCTTAGGCACTCGCCAATGTTACATCATATAGAATTTTCCAAATTCATGTTGAAAACTGACGCTTTTGTACTTTTGAACTAGAAGAATGTGTTGCGCCTACCGGTCAGCCATTATTGATATTTTAGGTCCCCACAGCCCCAACTGACAGAAATATAATACACAGTCACAGGTAAAATTGTGAATTATTTACAAATGACTATGAGGCCTATGGCGATATGTCGATGTGCATGAACCAAGAGCGTCATAATACTATTCTCAAGCTGTTTGCATTCTTGATCGAAGTAACATGAACACAGTTGGCAAATATGACATCCTCACTGAAACTTTATGAAAACTTTGTCGATGAGTATTGAAATTATAGTTTTGAAGAAAGAGTATTGAAATCAAAATTATATTTCTCTTGATTCAAATTAACCATCATTTTCTTATCAGGTAAACTTTCTTAGAGATCGTAAATAGATGTTATTGTCGCAAGTATATCTTTACAAGATTATCAGAGTTCTTGAGTTGAGAATCTTTTTATGTGTGTATCAATAACTTGAAAGCTGATCTATGTTCGTGCAAAGGACATACAAAAGAAAACCCATTCATCTACGTTTTCGCACTTCTATTCTCCCAGGCTTTCTAAGTATTTGTCATCTAAGAATATCTCTAGCTTGTACGAGGTCGATATTTCTTTTAGCACAGCTCAAATCCTCATACGCTGAGAGCTCACAGAAATCACAACAAGAATATGGTGCTAACTCTCAGTAGGAATGTTCGTGTTCGTGTCCCTTAGGCTCCAAATTGAATGTGTTGGATGAGAGATTAGACACTCGGCACACGAGTGTCACGAAGCGGCAGAAATTGATTGTCGGGCAAGATCTTCCTTTGTGAGAAGGACCTAGTTACACTGGCCGCTCCTTTCAGCTTTCCATTCATTGGAAACTGCGCCTCGCTCTCCGGAAATACGCTCCATTCGCGCGATATTCGGGAGATAATGGTTTTGCTCTACACGAAGGGTGCATCATAGATTTTGCAACTGCAATTTACCTGTAACGCGAAAAAAAGGAGTCAAGCTGATTGACTCAGCACTTTTCCCCACATTACGGTAATACCATTTTATTATTTTCCCATGCAAAAAAATATTCAACGTAAAAACTTTCGTAAATAGTTCTCCGTAGAATTTAGGATGACACAATTTTTATTTTGTAATCTTCAGCTAATATCCTAATCATGCGGCATGTCGATTTTATGATTTTAAAGAAAATGTGGACATTTGAATATTTCAATTTATTTAATTTTTTAGCCCTCATTTCAGAAAAAAAATAATATGTGATATATCGTTTTAGACATAAAGACACATTCTCTTTCGACTGGTGCTATCAAATTTATATGTTGTATTACATTTTCTTGTGCAGCGCCGCCCTTTTACACCCCCCATTGATTGCTCTGCACCAAAACCTTTGCAAATCGAAAGGACCCTTATTAATCCAAAATTCAAATTTTGGAGCCATTGCTTGAGGCGCTTTTGAGTAATCATTGGAGAACGAAATAGCGGACGTGCACACAAACGGACATCAAAAAAACCAGTTTTCCGATTTTCTTCAAACTTGATCACTATACAAAGGTTATCATTAGACACAAAAATCTAGTTCTTGGTCCCGTTGCGATGATAAAAAGGGGAACAAGGTGAGTAACTCAAAAAATAATATCACATGTCGACACGGAGCAAGTTTTCTTATGTTGAAACCGCTAACGCGCATGCAGTAAAATTTTCAAAATGGGGGAATAAAAATTTATAAAAAGTAGCAAATTTAGCAAATTTGTGAACTTGGGAATGGCAGTAACTATCACAAACATGATCCAAATAACTTCAAACTTTACTGTCGTAAAGAGATTTTTGTTCTCTACTTTCTGGTCCGTTTTTGGTACAGATCTATGATTTAATGGTGGAGGTGGTGGGAGTTACTCGAAAAAAATAAGACAGCATTTTCCTCCAAAAAAATGAGTCACGAGGTGATTTTACCTTAGAAGTGACACCTTGCACGTTGATTTCGGGAGAGTTTGAGAAAACATGCTGATTATGATAGCTTACCCCACCTTTGTCGGAGAAGTTAAAAATATTATATTATCAGTATAAATTTTTAGAGGGCAATGAAAAGTCTTCCAGTGCTTCCCAACCACCGTATCCGAGACACCATCCTACTTCGGTTTATTTTAATCACTCCCAAAAAAAAGGAGAAAATAATCAGTGATACCTAGAGTATCCAAAAACAGGTTTGACTTCTTAAAGGGAAGAATGTTGAATAAAGCATCAAAATTCGACATCCGCTATAAGACACAGAATAAGTCGAGTAAAAGTAGTAAGTCACCAAACTTATACTTGTAAAGTGTGGTAACTGTAAGGACAAAACTACATATACAACTAACTGACTTCTTAAATTATTTTTGGAGTATTAAGGATTTTCTGGTAATATATTAAAGTAAAGTATTACCAAAAAGCGTTTCCAATTGTTTATTTTGTTCATATGGTCATAAATTAGGTAGAAGTTTGAAACCAAATATATTAACTTTGGAGCTGCTGGCCTTGAACTGCTATTTCCCGAGAAGGAAAATTCATTTTTGGGTCATTTTTACCACGAAGGGGTTTTTTAACCTCAATAGGCATATTTTCACAGAGAACTAGGACTTTCGACTCAATTTGTTTGTTGGAGTAGAGTAGTCGTGGTAGCATTGGTTCAAGGGCGGTTTCTCCCCTTCGCTGTGACTCTGAATTGTAATCATAAAGACTTTGACGTAAAAACAAGTATATTTAAGAATGTTGCCTTACTTGGATCGTTATCCGAAACCTAATTTTCCCCAGAACATCTGCATCCCATCTTTATTCAATTATGAGAAGTAGACGGGAGCTAGACATTCTATTACAATAGTTTTCCACCAGTGGAACCATCTCATCGTCTTGTTTCCGGCGTCGCCTCGCCGTTAGCTGGTGTAAGGGAAAATGTCGGGAAAGCCCTCGGGATAACCGGTTAACTCTAAGTGGCTGGAATTGTTGGTAGTCGAGCGAGAGGAAAATTTATCAGCGTTCGGTTGATTCTGCCTTGGATAGGTATGCCGGCGTGCCACCGATGAAAGTGCTTCCTGATTCTAATAGCCCAATATTCAGTGAAGAAATCGATTCTGAGCTGTGAAAAGGTTCTTGCACTGAATACTTAAAGTGAGACTTCTTTGAATGGGGATTAACAACTTGAAATATACTATTCGCAAATGAAATCCTAACAATAAGAAAAAAGGATGCGATTTATGAACTGCGTTAGGACTAAAGATAATAATAAACAAACCTATTTACCACAATTAGTTTATAAGAAAATACAATAAGTCAATAATAGGTGGAACCTCAATATCGACGAATGCACTCTTCTAGCGTATGCGGCATGCTCGTAATATGGTTGCTAACTCTAGAGGTGCACCCTCCCAAGCTGCCTTCACAGCATGTTCCAGTTCATCCAGCGTGGTCGGAGGATTGAGCGATAAATGGGGCGATTGTGGAAGCCAGGAAAGCACTTTGACCTCAGCTTCCTACGGGACGATATCCCTGCAATATGAGGACGCGCATTTAATTGCTCGAAAAAGCCCCCGTCGAGGCCAGGCTAAAATGCTGAATATAGGATCTTAATCCTCCAAAAGAAAATTATTAGGTTAATATTCTTAACCCGGAGTCATGCAGAGAAGTGTTCAAGAGACACAAACTCTGACGCTTCCTTCCATTTATATCTTCAAGTGTGGAATTTTTGTATTTTAGAATAAAAATAGATTTACCTGGAATAATTGATATCAATATTCGCTATGCCACTCGAACTGTACTGATTTGAGTGCACCATAGTGCACCATTATCATTATTCAAGAAATCGCACGTATTTACGAGCATAAAGCTGTTCAATAGCATATTTGTGGAATTCAAATGTCTGACTTCTATCATGTCTTTTAAAATACATCTCCAAAACTTCTTGTGACTGTTCTGGCACATACGACTTTCCTCTTTTAGATTGCAGCGAACATTGCTTCTTCCATCTTTTCTTTTTTTTTCTGTTTTTCTTTTCCACAACATCGCGTTTATTGAACTATGTATCTATTTGCTTGCATCGTTTGTTTCATTTTTTGTTTTTATCTTTTAGTTTGTAATATTTGAATTTTTGTTTTTATTTTTATGAAGTCAAGACAGCAAAAGAAATACAATCCAATACAATGATCTAATGATATAAATTGTATGAAGGCTAAAGCCCCATATGGCCATATGTTGGTGCTACAAAAAACAATTTCAAACCCTACGCCTGTGAAACTGTATTAAATACCATTTATACTGTAAATCCTGTCTTTGTCCAGATCACAATATCTGTAAATACAAATAAAAGCCTGGCTATTCTCGACTTTACTTACTTGACTCATTAATAGTGACAAACAGTTTATTTTGTACTTGCCCAGTCACGTTTGATTTCTGAAAAAAGACCTATTAGAATATTTTCCAAGACTCTGTGCATCCAAGTCTTCTAATCCATTGAAGAGTTGTAGCTGCATAAATTACGCACTAGCGGCGGCCTCACTAGAAAGAGGCTGAATTGAGTGGCATCAGAGTCGTCCTTTATTTCACTATCCCTGACCTCTCTATCCTCCTTTCTGTGTCGAAAAGAGATTGCGGTAAATCTTCCGTTTAAACCGATGCCACCCTTACTTTGCAGTCCAGTTTTGTAAACCATCGCTAGCTTTTATTGAAACACTCGAGACAACTTTCTGTCTCAACGGTTGTAGATAAAATGTAATTTATGCATCTAGATAACTTCGCCTGGTATATTAAATTTGCTGGAAATGAAATGTTCAGAGATAAACTAGATACAATGTTTGTCTTGAGTAACAACTTGTTGCGAATTTGTAAGTTTAATCATAGCCGCTTCATTAGGAGGAGTCGACTTAAGGGGCTTCAGTGACGCGTAAGGGAAAGCTGTAGGCCATTTGTCTCTACTCCCACCCCTTCTATTCCTCATTCCTTGAGATGACACCATTCGTTCAATTTGCACTATATTTAGCCAACAGCTATTCAGAGTAGATAAGTTTTATCAACAACTCAATGTGCAGGGGGGGGGGAGTTAAATACCTAAAGGTACAGACATACATATAATTATGTAGTTTAACTTGCCTCAATTAGTATACAGGGTGTAATTAAATAAGTGTAAAACGTTTAAAGGATGATTCCTCATCGAAAAAAAGATTTCATATAAAGAAACCTCATTGGAGCATTCCTTGTTAAGGTACAGCCCTTTAAAGAAGGCACATAAAGCTTGTTTAACCATTTTTTTCGCAAGCACTAAAAAAGTTGCAATATTGAAATTAACCTGATATTTTCTACTACCAAAAAGACACTTAGACACTAACATATTTGGTTTACTCCATAGTTGTAAGGGGTGATGAACACAACCCCTAAAATTTATTTCCAATGCTTCTTTTTGTCTTATTATTTGATTACCATTTAAAAATTTATTTCCGATGGCGTGTTTCGTTCTAAACAAAAAATGTTTCTTGAATTTTTTGCCCAAAACGAACCAATTAATTCGCAGCAAAAAATTATCTTTTATGACGATATGTATCTTATTCGTCAAATAATTTTTTGCTGCGAATTAATTGGTTCATTTTGGGCAAAAAATTCAAGAAACATTTTTTGTTTATAATAAAACACGCCTTCGAAAATATATTTTTAAATGGTAAACAAATAATAAGACAAAAAGTTGCATTGGAAACAATTTTTAGGGGTTGCGTTTTTCACTCCTTACAACCAAGGTGTAAACCAAATAACTTACAGGCTAAGTGTAATTTGGTAGCAGTAAATGCCAAGTAAATTTTAATATTGTAACTTTTTTAGTGCTTGTGAAAGAAATTGTTAAGCAAATTTTATGTGCCCCATTCAAGGGGCTGTACCTTAAGGGATGCTCCAATGAAGTTCCTTTATACTTTTTCCGATGAGGAACCACCCTCTTAAATGTTTTATACTTATTTAGTTACACGCTGTATACATTTGAGTTGTGTGTACTGCAAAAGCAAAAGCAAAATCCAATTCCTATGCTTGCGAAATTGTACTAAAGGACCATAATACATGTATGTGTACTTTCAAAGCACACTTTAGATCCTATTTTCTTGATATATTAGTATAGTCCATGGATTCTGGTGTATAAGATACACTGTACTTTCACAACCTTCCATAATTCCTCAAAATCAATCCTATTCATTGAAGAATTGTAGCTGATTATGTTAAATGAAATGCGGAAGTGTCGCAGCTTTTTTAGGAATAAACTTAATCAAAAATGTTTATCTCTGGCTGCTGTTCATGCCCCTGTTCCTCACTCTCTATTTCTGTTTCTCGGTCTTTATTCTTTCTTCCTCCTTAGAGATTTTTGCTTGTTGTGATTGGATGTGATTGTATGCATCTGCTACTTCGTATCAAAAACAGAGGTTCAGTGATCCATAGATTTTGTCTGGTTTACTATTGCTCCATGTAAGTTTATTTGTCTGCTTTGGAAAAATATGTGTTTTTAGTTTTCTCCTTTAAAGTGACTATATGTCTTATATTCCTCTGTCCCCTTGTTTTCTGTCTATGATGAGACTTTCATTGCATGCGTTGGGATGTGAAATTCTGTGTTCCGTGAGTTCTCTTCGCATGAGTATATGGATGTTTTTTATGTCAGTGTCCGACCACTTGATAATGCCAAAGAAATACGTGAGGATTGGTCTTGCCTAAGTTGTGCGTTGACCTGTATGTGACATACCTTAATATTAGCTAGTTTTCGTTGTTCTTAATTAATCTTACCACTTCGGTTAACGAATACGTTGTCAGAACCGCTATTTAACAGATAAATAAATAGTTTTCGGAGGAAGACATCACTGCAAGATGCCCCCTAACCTTATTTTGAGCTACAACTTTGACATCATAACGTCAAAATAGCATGTAAATGTAAAACGACGGATAATAATTGTTGCAGATCTACTCAAAAGTCAAAACCGGTGTCACTGTCAAAACCAAAACAGGTTATGATCTAATTTTTATTCGTGAGGCACATGCGTGTCGCTTCGTTAATCGCTATGGCTATCGTCCGTACAATACCGGCATTTAGCGGTTACGATATACGTAAAACGAAATGAAAATGTCAAAATTGTCAAATAGGGTTAAACGGAACATCATTTTGTAAGTAACGAAAACTGCCTATTGTGATTGAAACCCGGGTATTTGTACGTTTGGTCCTTTTCCATGTACCCCGACGTTTGGCCGTTAGAGAGGGGATACCGCGCATCCATGATACTACGACTTTAGAAGGTATGCTCACGCGCATGATGTCTTCCGTCTCGCTTCCACCTGTGACGTCAGCGTGTGACAAACGGGGTTTGTTTACTCGTTTAGTTACAGGTTATAGCCGAACATTTTCAGTTTATTTTCTTGAGTTTACTCGTTTACCGTAGTAAAGTTTGATAAAACATTAATTATTTGCGATTCTGGAGTTTAACATATTTGAACAATGGTTTATTGTGTGGTTGTGGGATGTAATAATAAAAAAGTGAAAACTATTCGTCACACTACCGCTACTTGGGATGGTTTGGAAAATTTGGCAGGTTTCGTTGCATTTAAGTTGAAAAATAAGGAGAAACTGGGTTATATCCCAGATTGCACAGATACTTCTCTCAGTTGGGTCGACCATTTAACAGAAGGTGGACTACAAAAACATACAGATGAGTTCTTGGCAAAATGTAATGAGCTCGGCCATATATTTTCCAACTATAATGGAAACGCTTTGAGAATTGAAAAATAACTATCTTGCGAATTTAAACAAATTACCAGAGAATGTATATGTGACTGATGAAGCAAAGATGAGCTTGTTCTCTAGATGCTAGATGCAAAATGTATTTCAGAATACGAATTCTTGATAGGTGAATTAGAGAGACTTCGAATATTAGAAAACTGAGATTCACTAACATTGTAAAATAGTATAAAGTAATAAATATACAGGGTCCTGCGACGGTGTATCCAGCTTTCCTAGCGCCTTTCCTATTTGGAATAAAAAAACTACATAAAATAAAAATGCGCTAAAAGATGGTTGGAGATTTACAGGTTGCAGAACGTATTTTGATTTTTCATATTCAGTTCATATAGAGAAAGGCTAGTTCTATATGCTCTTATTCACCCCTTTTTCAGTTCTTATTGTCTGTCCAAAATATATTTCCCCATAGACTCATATATACAGAATCAATACCTAACTACAACACAAGAGAGCAACAAATAATGTGCCTTATACCCAGGCCATCAGAAACCATCACTACAAAAGGATCAAACTTTTTAATTTAAACATATTAAACAGATACATCGTGTGAAAACATTTGGAAAAAAATTGAGGAAAACCTGTTATTACTAGGAATCTTTAGTATACGAGAATTCACCTGTACTAGCTAAATACAATGCCCAGAAAGATATTGTATTGTTGTATTGTGATATGTTTTTATTTTATGTTCAACATATACGCGGTTGTGACATATATTTGAATAAATAAAAAATAAGAAAGTTTGGTAATGTATTTTTCCACCAATCATTAGCAGAAAAAAGTCAATATTCATTCGCCATAAACATAATTTGCCATTATGCTTGTTCATGATTTTTAAAAACCTCTAATGACAAAATCATGTTATTTATTTCTTGTCTACCTTTTATTAAGAGAATTATACAGTAAATACATATGCAAATTAGCTTGAAGAGCTGGTGACGCAACATCATAATCTATATATAAAAAATAAGAACGGTAATCAAAGGCTCCTGAATGGAGTATATAAAAATTCCACCCTCTACCCGAGAAATTTTCCCACAAAAAGATGGTTTCACTAGGCACTCCAATCAACCTCTTATATGAGATTTCAGAAAAATACGTCCAGACCGCTCTGGCTCTGTTCTTTTTCCACAATGTAAATTTTTTTTGAGTACATAGATTCAAATTTTTGTATCTGAAATTCAGAACGCTCGGAACTACCACAAACAGGTCAGGCGTCGATTAATATCAATCCTCTGTATAACTATTTCACCAATTTTTTATTCAGATACAGAGCAATATGTATCGTTTATATTATACTGTGCACGAGCTATTTTCATTCTGTATGAATATTAAATATCTAAGACAGATATAACAGGAAACGAAATAAAACTTTCAAAAATCAATGCTTTGGCGCCATGTGCTTGTACACTTTTGTCACACGGTGACGTCATGCGCAGACCGGTTCGAAATCTGTCCGCCAAGTGATCATATCTGTCAGTGTCGTAGTATCATGCCGCGCATCTGTATGATGCTAAATGAATTAGATGTGACACAAAAATAATAGCTGTCGAAATTTTGGTGGAAAACAGATAGTTTGGTACCTTAGTATTTTTTGTGATATTTAGCGTTTTTAAGACCAATCATTACAAAATATTGTAGTGTGCATAATGGTGGAGTGTGCAGCTTGCGGTTGTAAAAGCCACAGCATCACCTTTCACAGATAAATATGTGTTTTTTGGTGCATTCGAAGTTTATGCAAATATCTCGATATCTAGTTCAGAAATATACAGGGTTATTCACGTTATTCGACACGGAGCATTATGACTAAAGTAATTGATAAAAAAGAAAATAATATCAATCTCTGGTAGTTTTCATTTAATTTTAAATTTTCAAACAAATCGGCAAGTTTCAATTTCCCTACCTATAAGCAACGTAGCAGGCCATGAAATATAAACAAAAACCTGTTCAGGTAGAAGAAAACAACTAACTTAGCTGAAAAATACACACGAACTAGACTAAAGGGACAAGAATATTCCTTACAACAAATCAACTCTCCCAGAAACAACTGCGATAACGTCTCTAAGGTCAAAGAGAAGCTGGAGTATGGCAGTAATAGATATTTTTGACAGTCTACTGGCTACCGCAACTTACTAGAGGTTAAAAATTTCCAAGACAATTAAAAACCCCGATATGAAACAAAAACACCCAGCGACTGTTGCTCCAGCACGCAACTATCAATCATATGTAATGGTGTAAAAAAGTACTAATTTGCGTCGAAGTCGATACCTCTGAATGGAGCCTTTCTATTTTTCAATATCTATTAGCAATATTGCAAAAAAGGAATACTGACAAATCAGATTTAAATTTTCTGCCATTTAAGTTATGTTTTATAATTCAAACAAATTTGTATTCATTCTTCATTTTCTGCGATCTTGGCAACAGGTACTGAAGAATTTTCAGAACTCCAGTCAGAGGTAGTTTTGACTTGAGTTTTGACAGAATTGCATACTTTTTTGTATCATTAAATTTGAAATTTTATTATGAAAATAATAAACTGCTTACAATATTCTCTAGTAGTTTTTATTTTATTTCAAAATTTTCAATGGTTTTGGAAATTGCCAATAGCTAGTAGGCCGTGGAAAAATCCATTTCTGCCATACTTCAGCTTCTCTTTGACCACAGATATGTTACCGCCGTTGTTTCTGGTTAGACTTTGTTTGTTGTGAGTAACTTTTATAATCTTGTCCCTTTAGTCTAGTTCGTGTGTATTTTTCAGCTGAGTTAGTTGTCTTCTTCTACCTGAACAGGTCTTTGTTTATATTTCATGGCCTGCTACGTTGCTTATAGGTAGGAAAATTGAAAAACGCCGATTCGTTTGAAAATTTAAAATTAAATGAAAACTACCAGAGATTGATACTCACAACCTTATATCGTTAGAAAGGTTATCAAATTCTACGTTTAACCGTATAAAAAAAAGGCATTCCCATTTGAAAAAATCAAGTTATTGCTGATCGAAGTTTCCTTAATTAATCGACCGATTTCTCCAAGCATAAACGTAATTTAAATCTGAAAGTCTCATCAAAGTTGACGCATTTTATGCTTAGTAATACGGCAAAGTAACAGCCTTCCAAATTTTATAATCTCTGCGATACTCAATTTTTTCCTGATATCTACTTATACCGAAAATGGTGATTCACACCTAAGCGGTTCGCTCTAAGTCCCATGTATAATACATAAAGTCACACTAGAATTCACCAAGGAATCTGAATATGCAATAATATACGGGGTGTTCCATTTAAAAAAACATAACTTTGATATATTTCGTATTTTTGGGACACCCTAAGTCCCATGTATAATACATAAAGTCACACTAGAATTCACCAAGGAATCTGAATATGCAATAATATACGGGGTGTTCCATTTAAAAAAACATAACTTTGATATATTTCGTATTTTTGGGACACCCTGTATAACATAAAAATATTTTTAAAATGTAGCCCTTATGGGTCTCTATCCATCCGAAATTATTATTTTCTTTTTTATCATATACCTTATCCATAATGCTCCGTGTCGAATAACGTGAATAACCCTGTATATGTGTCCAAAATATAATTCCAAATGTATCACTAACATTCGAATCATAATATTTTTGAGCATGTAAAGTGTAAAAATTATATTTTTTAAGGCATGCTTTGGTTCGAATACAATCAGTTTTCCAGTGACGTATCTGTTATAGCTTAAATTTTGCAAGACAAGATATCGGTCAAATGGAAGTTCACGGTTAAGTTAATGTTAATTACTCAAACTGCAACTGTGGATGGTGAAATTGGCCATACAGAACCCATGAATAGCAATACTTTAATAAATTTTATTTGAAAATAGGTTATTTCTCCAAATAGCTTAACCATAATGTTAATCCCATTAGCTACGGCACTGGGACTAGCCCTTTGGTACTTTTTGGTAACAGAGATGTCAGCCGCGCGTTCTGTCCTCTCTCTTTCCTAGTCTAAGGTTTGGCCAGTTACTATTTCCTCTTCGGGCTGGTTCTTCCGTTGGCCTTTATTGATGTGTAGTGCCTTGCATTTGCTCATTATTATTTTGCATTTCTTATTTTTTCTCGCATGGTTGCGGTAGTAACAAGTATTGGCGGGCTGTACCAAGTCAGTACCTGACCTATTATTATTCTGAATTCAGGAAGGACCGTACAATGCTACAGGTCTTGAGGATTACAGACTTTTGGGAGGTTTCATGTAACTTTTCATCCAGGCCCAATTCTTGCAAATGTATTTGGAGTAAGGCCTGAGACCGACATAATGAGGGGGACAATGACAACTTTGTTTTGTTTCCATAGTCGTTTTATTTCTATGGTAAGATCGGTGTATTTAGATATCTTCCCAGCGTAGGTGTTTTGGATGTTCATATCATTGGGAATCGCAATATCTATTAAGTAAGTCACTTTGTCTGTCTTTGACTGGAAAACTATATCTGGCCTATTTGCTGGGATGGTTTTGTCTGTATGTATTTCAATGTCCCAGTGTAGTTTGAATCGATTGTTCTCCAGTACTGAGGTTATTATTATTATCTTCTTCATTAAGTATGCATGAGTGCTGTACCGATTCGTTCCTCTCGCAAAGCAAAGTTATAAAAAAGCAAGTAACTTGAAATCCTGAACAGTAATTTATCTCAAACTATAACAACATATCTACAAGGATTAGGTCGATACGCATGAAATTAGATTTAACACCTTCGGTGCCATCGAAAGATTTCGCTTAACTACTACCAGAGATAATCCTTCTTTCGAGTAACCTTGTGCTACAGATTGACAAGTTTCACCATGATATAGTGAATAGTGCTAATGTATACCGACACAGATAGCTGTTCAAAGGTATAATTTATTATATAACCTAGTCTGTGAAGACCGAAGTCACCTTATGAGCTGTCGCTAATCCAAATGAAATCTTGAAATTATAGGCTTACAGAATTTGTTAACGGACCATTTATGGTGTTTTGATAAACTCGCAGTAGCTATGAGGCAGCGCTGTTAGCTGTGACTTTACTATGATATGTTGCTATCATTTATCATTTTATTACTTATTTGTACTATACAATACAAATACCCCCATATTGAAGGCTACGGCTTGTGTGATGTATTGGCATTGTATTGTTGAAAATATTTAGCTAAGGGCCGGTTTCTCAATGTCCAGTTAAAGGGTCAGATAGGTATCTGCCAGGTAGCGTTGCTATGGATACAACTGTCAGATAAGATTTACGTGACTTCTTGAGTTCAGCCTTCAATTGTTTAAACAATTTATCTGACAGTTGCTGTTATCTTGCAGATAAATATTTAACTGGACATTGAGAAACCGGTCCTGACCTACGGCCTCTAAACGGACTGCTATGAATCATGTATCTTGGTATTTTATACCAGTCCAATCTTGATTTTAAAGTTGAGCCCATAAGAACGTTTCCCGATTATTAAACCACTGAAGTTCATCGGAGCATCGTAGCTGATCACACTGCATAAATCGTGAATGAACGGAAGTTTCATTAGAAATAAGCTGAATTGAGAAGTCTAGAGATGTCTAAATGATTGCTGGCGGCCATTTATCTCTTTATTCCTACCCTCTCTGTTCCTTCTTTCTGTAAAGGAGGAAGATTGCGACGAAGCTTCCGTTTAAACCGACACCACCCTCTTATTTTGCAGTATATTCGCCCGCCAGCGGTTCGCAGCCGGTGGTGTGGAGATGCTTGAAAACAGCTTCGCGTATTACCGCCAGCTTTCATTCGAACACTCAAGACGACTCTCTGTCCCCATAGCCGCAGGCTCTGTGTGATTTTTACGTTGAATTCCTGTCTGGCTTTTAGGGTGTCTAGCCATTCTACCGGATTCGTATATTTTTGCCGGTGTTACTTCCTGCGGTATTGGAGAAGAATATTGAATAATGGGGAAGGTCATTGAATATTTGTTCAAAGGCAACAACCAATGCTGTGAGCAAAAAGTCTAGACAAAAGTTACAAAAATTCTTCCTTTCTCAAATAACTGTGATAACATGAGTATGTGTAGTCTGTTCAGATTAAGAAAAAATGGAGTCATGTTGATTGACTTAGTCCATCCCATATATAACGGTGATATCATTTTATTATTTTTCCATTGCGAGAGTTTGAGATTCCCTTGCAACCAAATCTTTACCCGCCCGTCCTCAAAAAGAAAAATTCAACACACGGTTTTTTAATTATTACTGCACCGCCACTGACACGATTTCTAAGAACCATACGCAATTTCGTATTCCATTCTCGCCACGGTAATAATACTGCGTTGAAATTTCATTAAAACCAATTTTAGGTTATACAATACGGAACGTTCTAAAGCAACTTGTATGTATGAGTTATATATCAGAATAGACAAGGCAATGTTCCGATGGACCTGAAAACGTGTATTATCTCGCTTTTGCAGAACAATGGATAGCCTATTGTCACTTTTTTCAGTTTTACAACCTCCTACCCCCTACCACCCCAATTTCACACGCACCCAAAAAAAAATTAGAAAATGATCGAAACCCCTAAAACGCCTAAAAACGAAGTTCGCCGCCCATGCACCTGTTTTCAAAGTTATAGCAGCATTACCTACAAAGGCGCCATAGCATACCGCTACCCAAAGTTTATTATAACCCATGCAGCGGTTACTGGGATTACGAGGCTAGAAAAACGCGACAGTCAGACAAACAGACAGACAGACAGACAGACAGACAGACCGACAGACAGACAGACAGACAGACAGACCGACAGACAGACAGACCGACAGAAGGACAGACAGACAGACAGACAGACAGACAGGATGAAGGAAATGAGTGACATAACCTATCGGTGTGGGAAGTGAAAACCAGTTACGACACACAGTTGTTATAGTGAAAGTCTGATATATTACTATATCTGTAGCTGCACTGTTATTTTTTGTTAATGATTTATTTCAATTGCTTTCAGTCATATACAGGCTGCCCCAGCACAAAGTGCACAAACGAAACTGTGTGAAGCGAGACCAAAATTTATCGACAAAAAATTCGTTTGCCTTATATTTTTCAAGAAAGTACCCCTATAGATATACTTTTTTTTGTCTCACAACAAGCTTTTCTAAATGAGGTTAAGTCAAAGCATCTGCGTGAGCGTAGCATCGCTCATTGACCATTATTTCTGTCTTCGCTCAAGTTCAGACCCTTTTTGCATCATCACTGTTTGCACAGATGCTTCAATTTAACGTCTCGTAGAAAAGCAACGCTTACATCGATGCTCCAAGGTAACATTGCAATATCATAATTATGAAAAACCTTGTGCTAGAGGTAGAGCATTGTAGAGACAGGCTATTGGATAGGGATCAATGGAATGAGACAAGAAAAGTATGGTTTTCAGGGTATTTCCCACCAAACGATGGCATCCACATACCAACAGCAGACTACCTAAATTATATAAAACATAGCTAGGGATCTCGAAACAAGTTTTATGATAATATAAATTATGAATAATGAGGCTATAAGATAAGTTGATTGTTAACATGTTAAAGGAAAATTTTATTTTCTTCTTTTTAAAGCATTTAAATAAAAGCTTTTTTTAAAAAGGTTTTTTCGTTTTAATTTATATTTTACTTTGTAGTGATTGACTTGCATTTATATTCTCCATAATTATATTATTATGTACTATAGGAAAGTATAAAAACTGGAGTAAGAGTGATGTCAAGATATTTTTTTAATTATTCTCGGCAAGTCATTTTATTTGATCCCCACATTGCAGAAGTGCATAAAAAATAACTATTTCACCATCTTGGATGGTCCGCCATGGTGGATTTAGAATGATGTCACACTATTTCTCGAGTCACTCTCAACAAGCCCTTACATTGGACACCCATATTGTAGAAGTGCATTAAAAATAATTATTCAGCCATTTTGGATGGTCCGCCATATTGGATTTGGAATGACGTCACATTATTTTTCAGGTCCTTTCAACAAGCCCACATTGGATACCCATATTGTATGAATGCATTAAAAGTCACTATTTCGCCATCTTGGATGGTCCGTCATAGTGGATTTAGAATAAAGTGACATTATTTTTCCAGTTACTTTCAAAAAGCCCTTTCATTTGATGCCCATATTGTAGAAGTGCATAAACTTCTACAATATGGGCATCAAATGAAAGGGCTTTTTGAAAGTAACTGGAAAAATAATGTCACTTTATCTATGCCACTAGTCATCCAAACTAAACGTGTACACAAAATTTCAGCTCGATCGGTTGAAGATATCTGTTTCAAAATTGAGTAGCAAGATTTCACCCGAACAAACATACATACATGCATACATTATGTACATTGCAAGTTAAATAAAAGCTCTTAAAAAAGAAGCTACCTGCATGGAAGATGATCCCAATGCCAAAAAAAACTCGAGGTGTGTATTCTCCCTCGTTAGTGGTCATAACATGTGGTGAGAAGTTCTGGCTGACAGCCTTGGCTACAAACTCGAATATTATGGACGAGGTAAGAAATGAGCTTGTACTCAATTTCCTATTTTTACTATTACTTCTCAATGTTGCTGTCAGTGTCCCGCCTTACAGCGACTTCTGGCAGCTACAAAGCTTTTAGATCTATGATGCTGGTACATATTAGTATTAATTCCAGTAATTAAAGATGTACAGCATTGAAAATATGTGCATTGTCTTTGAATCCAGACTATTCGCATACGATTTACGAAAAGAAATAAGAGCTGATGAAAACATACCTCTTCTATCTAACACATTTCGTCTTCATTTTAAACGTACCTGAAACAAAAAGAACATTATAAGAATCCACAGAAGCAGCTTGTTTGCTATAGTATTAAATATGTCTTTGAGTTCTAGAGAGTCTATTGCAAACAAGATAGCAAGCCTCATTAATAAAAAATGTTAATTTTATTTTTAACGATGTACCAGTATACAGGGTCAGTGTCCAGTACCGGATCGGTCAATAGCTCCACTTCTGCTGCGAAAAAAGTTGTATATAAAAGTTATAGCCAAGGATATGCTCCTTGCGCAAAAAATATTTTGATCTATACCTACGTGGTGATGGAAACATAGATTTTATTTAAATGAGACCCCCATATTCAGATTCTACTAATAATTCACGTTCTTAAAATATAAGGTATTGTAAGATTATACCGGCTATTTCAAAAGTTATGACCATTTTTATATCCAAATCGCCAAATCGCGGCCAAATGAACGTATTGAAAATCAACGAATCAAAAATTATTTTTTATATGGAAGGATAAAAATTATCTTCTATTTTAACACAGGCTATAAAAAAAGTAGAAGACGCATACTCATATATCGTCGGTCTGTCGGTCTGTTGGTGTTTTTCTAGCTCAGGAACCGCTACCTGGAATGTGGTGGAGTTTGGGCAGCTATATACAGGGTGTTAATTAAGTATGTTAACAAACTTTAACCACGAATAGTACTCCGAAAAATAGAAAGAAAATGTCATATGAACATGGGTCCGGAAATGCTTCCTAAGGGAGCTACGCTCCTTTGCATGGGGCACCCTGAAGACGGTTTTGCCTCGATATTCTCGAAACCATTCATAACAAAATTACGAAATTAGGTACGATGGGTAAACTTTTGACGCTAAATCTGATTCTGAATTCAGAATTTCATAATTTTAATCAGAGGCGTATCATACGGGAGGAGTTAATGGTAAAAATAACCCCATCTTCTAAATGGTATTTTTTTGACGTTTTGATTTAAGAATATGGTATTTCACGGATTTTTACGTAAAAATGGTCTCTTGGTACATCTCGATAGGGCTAACCGTTTTCGAGAAAAATGCAAATGATTGAGTCGATGCAGGCTAGGTAAATAGCACACACACACACCATTACACGTATTGGGTCGATTGTGACCTATGTACCTCAGCACCCGATTGTAGCCTATCTAAAATTTTTTTGCTGAAACTGTACAAGAACACAAGTTGAATATGCCAGTTTTTGTCATTTTTCGATACACTCCTCCGAAATATATTTACACTCGACCTAAACTTGTTGGAACTAGTAGGTCACAATTTTCAAGCGAAGGTATTAGGTCACAGATCATGAGAGTATCATGCCATTATTCTTGAGTGTATTAGTCCACAATCTAGGAGTATTATGTTACAATTTTTGGGCTATTCTTGAACATATCTAATCACAATTGGTTGTATATTATGCCGCAATTTCCAAAAATCTTTACTCCCATCCGCCTACGTAGTAACAAGGTGTCAGAGTTACAGTCTAGTCAATTTGGTAATTACCAGATCATCAAACGTCATAATAAAGGAGACATCAGGTTTCTAAAGCGCCATTTGAAAGAGAGGTACAGGCGAAAAGAGTAGTATCTCATTTCGGAAACTTTTCAAATAATAATATTTCCCTCCAATGTATTAGACCAATCATAGGCATTACTATTTTTCTTATTATAACAAAAGAGTTGGATGAAGTATTGGCATTGGTTGTTTTTTCTTAAATATTTTTGTAATGTAATTCTTCACATGATATAAATGATATCTTTCCACGAACGATTTTTGAGCCCACTGTTGATACTGATACACTCCTCACATTTTTCTCTTCCTGAATTTAATAAACACAGACACGCTCTTTTTGTTAACAAATCACATAAGTTGTTACAGTTTCAGTAAATCACATGGAATTTGGCAAGGTAGGTATGTGCTTTTTCATTAGATTTGTTTCATGAACAGTGCTCGTTCACCAGTGTGTCATGTCTCATTTAAATCAATGGGATATGCAAATGATCAAACAAGTTTTGTGTTTCATAGAGCAAATATCACGACAATTGTTCCACCAGTGACCAGTGCGTCACGCGCCTGATGTGGCAATACTTACAACTAGAAAAAGCTTCATCCATCAAGTTGTCTAGTGGCTGATAAATTATAAAGACAATAATGTGATAAAGAAATTCTGCACAATAAAATAAGCGAAAGCTATGTGATCATGGCTTCAAGAGAGGACAAAACGAAAAGAGAATAGGATCAGATCTACGAAAATTGTCAAAGCATGAAACTGCCTATTATTGCAATATTCCATGAGCTAAGCATTGATTTAGATTATGTATTTCATCATGTACAAATAGACAAAATCAGTTACTCTTGTCTCGCTGGAAGTAATGTTCATAATCTAAAAACAACCGTATAAGCACAGTGTCTGTTTAAAGCACTATAGGGTGCCCAGTTAGTGTGTAATTCTTCGATATATCGCAAGGTATACCGGATAGAAGAAAATGTCAAATACAAAAGTTATTTGGTTACTTAAGGCGCATATTCTAAAAATATTTTGAGATATACAGGGTGTTGCGGGAAAATAGGATAGTGATCAACTTGATTTTTTTATATAGAACTATAACTTTTTCTTAACCTCTTCTAGTTCCCATCATTGATCTCTATTCAACCCTAAAATATTTTTTGGATCGGTTGCGATGAAGTTATAATTTGTTTTCTATTGTTTTCTATTCTGTATGTTTTATTTTAAATAGAAATAGATATAGAAATACCCTATCTAGTCTTTTAATATTTTTTTTCGCGTTTGCGACGTTGCCAAGTTATAAATTATTTTTCCAAATTTTTAAAAAAGTATCCCCGATTTTAATTTATTTTAAATAGAATCCTCTGCTTATTTTTATTGCAATGAATTGCACATGTCGAACTTAGTAAGATGTCACAATTTCAAAATTTTGTTTCTGTTAATTATTGAGATACGGCAACACCTCTTTTTCAGTAAACTGTACCGGAACACTTAAATATTTCCAAAACTGCCACAGCCGGAACGGTGAAATTCAATACTTGGGGGTTTTTGAACATACAGAATTCAAAAACGATAACAACAGTGTTATCAGATTTACCAATTTTATGTCATAATTGTGAATGGAATGCCCTATATATGAAGTCAGGATAAAAGCTTCACACACACTGTGCCTCCGCAAGGCTACGGAATTGTGACCTAATACACAGGAAAATACTGACCTAGCGCCCATGCGCATCAGATAATTGTGGTCTATTGAATTTAAGTTGTGAATACTGTTTGGCGCTTACTGAAAATTCAACGCAACATATCACTTTTTTAACTTTTCTAGTGAACTTTCACATGATTTTTGACTTTCCACAACGAAAGGTAGCTGGACAGTATTGTAACCGCGATCACTTTCGATTTTGAGATTATATGATTTATGGCCGTTTCATAGTGACAACATGATGTAAAACTATGACATTGTCAAAGGCTGTCTGGCTGTCGGTCTCTCTGTGTTCTCCTGTCCGCTTAGTCTCAGTAACGGCTGCACAGATTTTGATATGTCTGGGAAGCGATATGATATCGGGTAATAGTAGTACGACAATTTTAAGAATGTTTTACCGGAGAATAGTAATTAATGAAAAAAAGTATTTTTGGAACACGATCGAACCTTAGAGGTCTGATTGTTTTGATTTGTCTGGGGGAGGGAGCAGTAAATAGAGTGAGGATGTGGAGGAACTGATTTTTTTATGTTCATTGAATATTTCTTGTCACTCGATGAATATTTGATCATGGTTACATACTGTACGTTTAAAACTTAGGTGCACATTCGCCTCAAATATATGCAAAACGAAACGCTGCGCAATTATGCACTTCTTACAACGTATCGCAATTCTTCTAGAACCATATATGCAGGGCGATCAACCTATATTCCAAAGTTTGGTCCCTCCGTTATCATGATACAAGAAAAACTTTCGGATAAAAGTTATAGGTAAAACTAAGGTCTACATTTTAAGATTATTTTGTAACATACAGGGCGTTTCATAAAGGTACTGCATACCAAAGTTATGTTTTTTATGGAACACCCTGTATATTACCCCAATTTTTGGATTGCGCTCGTTTTCCCTATTCCGGCAATATAGGATTTTATCAGCTTATACAGGGTACTTTCAGAGATCTGGCCACTTTTATGTGAAAATCAAAATGAATTCATGGCTGTCACAATTGACAATTCACAAATAAAAAGCAGAAGTCAATTTCAATAGTTATCTGAAAATAAAACTACAGCGTAGGTACTCTCTAACTTAAGAGATAGAAACATGTTTCTATCACCATGACGACCATGACGATCGGGCAGTTTTGGGTGCCTATCACGTGTCTACTACGCTGTCATGGCACGCTGTCATATTTACGAGGCCACCCGATCCCACAGCACATAGTGCATGGAAACACGTTTCTAAGTTACAGAGTACCGGCGCAAAATCTTTAACCAGACTATATTTGTAATTACAAGAAGGTTCATGTGCGAACGTTTCAAAAACGGGTGTTTAAGAGGTCTGACTGTTTCAATTTTTAAATTTTTCGAGGAAAGGGAGTGAAATTGGGTAGCTAATAGAGTGGGTATGTGGAAGTACTAAATTTTTTTGTGTTCATTCAATATTTCTTATTACTCGATGAATATTTTTGATCCTGGTTATATACTATACGTTTCAAACTTAGGTGAATATTTACCTCCAATATATGCGGCGGAACAATGGGGTGCGCAATACAACGCGTCACAATTCTGGTGCAACCATATGAATAACTTGGAAACTAGTTGCTTGCTACTAACGGGATTATGATATCTTCTCATCGTGACTGTGACATTTTACTTCCCGCACCGATAGGTGAGGGGAGTATTGTGATCGCGAAAATTTTCGATTTTGAGATAATGCACTTTTTGGGCGTTTTATGATGTCTAGATAACGAAAATCCACGTCACGCATTTCCGTCGGTCTGTCTGTCTGCCGCTGCATGGATTGTGATGAAATTTGGGCAGCGGTATGCTGTGGGGTCGTAGTAGGTAATGTTCCTTCCTTAATTTTGCATAGGCGGCGGAGTAATTGACAAAAAACAAAAAAAAATAAATATTGCTGAAACTTCGTTTTTAGGCGTTTTAGGGGTCCCTGATCATTATCTACTTTTTTTTTGGTAGGGGTGAAATTGGGGTGGTTGGGAGGTGGGGGGTTGTAAAATTGAAAAGTTTGTTGCTTTCATAATAGACTGTCCACTGACCTGTGAAGGAAGACCTGGCGACATAAATAACTATTTTAGGTCCATCCGAACATTGCCTTACCTATTACAGAAAGCAAAGGACTTTTTTTTCTGATGTAAACATACGAGAGTATTGCTTTAGATTGTTCTATATTGTGTAACGAGGAAACTTGGATTGATTTTAGTGAAATTTTGACACAGTATTACTACCGTGGCGAAGATAGAAAAAGCGTATTGTTTTTCTAAATCGTGCCAGTGGCGGCGCAGAAATAATAAAAAAACTAAAAATATAAAAACAGCTCAAACTTCGTTTTTAAGCGGTTTAAAGGTTCCTGATTATGCGTTTTTTCGGGTGGGGATGAAATTGGGGTGGTTGGGGGGTTGGGGGATGAAAAATTAAAAAAAATTTTGTACTCACAATAGGCTGTCCACTAACCTGTGAAGGAAGATCTAGCGACAGAAATCACCTTTTTAGGTCCATGCAAACATTGCCTAGCCTATTACGGAAACTAAGGGACTTTATTGATTTTATTGGTTTATTGGTTTAAATCGTTTTGTTTTGTCACGTGGACACTATTAAATTGATTCTATTGATATTTTGACACAGTATACTGTTACCGTGGTGAGAATGGAAAACGCATGTGTTTGAAGAATCGTGTCAGTGGCAGCGTAGCAATAATCAAAGTACGAAAAGTATGAAAACAACTCAAATTCGGTTTTTAGATGTTTTAGGGGTTCCTGATCATTTCCTACCAGTTCTTTGGGTGGGGGTGAAAGTGAGGTGGTTGGGGGGTGAGGGGTTGTAAAACTGAGAAGTTTGTAGTATCGATAATGGGCTGTCCATTAACCTGTGAAGGAAAGACTTAGCGGCATAAGACAATTTTTGGGGGGGGGGGGGCTGGCGATTATTTGGTTGGAAGAGATCTCAGACTAAAGCTTCATGCTATGGGAAAATAATAAACTGGTATCAGCGTGATGTGTGGGAAGTACTGAGTCATCAACTTGACTTCATTTTTTAGAATCTACTAGACGCCATTTTTACTGCCCAGGCCTGTCTTTTGATTGTAGTTGTGAGTATTTTCGATTGCGTTATAGATTTAGGTCACCATGTGCGTAAGGACAATTTTTTGGCCTGTATTCCAGAAGTTGCACGAAAAAAAATTTTGTTCGTGTTAGGTAACAAATCTTGAGAAATAATAGATACTAGTGAAGATCATAACCTGAGAAAAGTTGGCAAATAGGTACTTCTAACTCCCATACCATAGGTGAGGGGAGTATTGTGATCGCAAGAGCTTTCGATTATGTTATGTGAAGTGTGATCATTTTTCCACAGATTGTCGTAACGTGCCCCAATTTTGGATGTTAAGTGGCTATCTCGTACCTACTAACGAAATTGTGGAACATGATATGGTGACCGGCCAGAAGACGCAAACCAAGTTCACTATGAAAGAGTCACTATTCTTACTTGGTCAAAATCAGCAGGGCATTAAAGATATATTCAATCGCTTCAAGAAAGCAAATGTTTCAACCCAACCTTTTGTATACTGTAACAGAAAAGACATATTTTCCATTGAAGATGTATGTTTAATATTCTGTGACATTAGATTCAAATTCAGCAGTGTTCTGAGATATTTGGATGATAGTAGTACCTATTCATTGGAACAAGGACTGTGTTTATAACAATAATGAACCTACATCCCTCAAACCCTTGTTAAAGTTCATTGTCACAATAAAATGATTATCTTCACGCAAATCGCAATATTTACATGATTTCGATGAAAACTCGTTATCCAGATTCATGTATATTGTTCATTGATTCAATAAACTTGAGGGTCATAGAGTAAATGAATTGCTTTCCATTGTGTGGATAAACTGGTCCACCGGCTCAAAATTGATGATTGTATTTATGCTCAATTTTGGTTTAGTCCTCCTAGAAAACTATGCAGGAAATTATGATTGATATGTTTCAATTCAAAACTCATATCTAATTCGACTTCCTACATTATGCTACAATTCGTACATATTACACTCACAGTTGAAAGCTACAAATATGTGTAAAACATATAAAATATCTCCTTTTATAAATTCTGACCTATTCAAGGTTAATCGCTAATATTCCACAATTTACTGATACACAGAGCTCCCCAAGCTGAAAAATGTGTGTATTGAATATAATTTGTCACTGTTATGAAATTGTGACCTATAGGTGACGTCACCAGATAGGTCACATTTTCATCAGAATACACACATAGGGGGCGCTGCTAATTATTTTTTTGATAGGCCACAATATGGGTACGTACAGGTATTTTACACAATATGCTCAAAACCTCATTGTGGCTGAAAAATGACGAATTTGGGAAGTAATGTTTTTTATAATAAGCAGAGGCCGTAGATTACGAATCCGCTGTTAGAAAATTGTGACCTAACGAAAAATAGGTCACAATTTCTGGTTAGGTCACAATCCAGTACTATGCACACCGAATAGGTCACAATTGGGGTCGTACGTGAACACACACACACACAGCACACTTACTAAATTAATAGAACATTTATTTATTTACAATAGTCTGCATCGATTCAATCATTTGCATTTTTCTCGAAAACGGTTAGCCCTGTCGAGATGTACCAAGAGACCATTTTTACGTAGAAATCTCTGAAATACCATATTCTAAAATCAAAATGTCAAAAAAATTACCATTTGGAAAGTGGGGTTATTTTTACCCTTAACTCCTCCCGTATGATACGCCTCTGATTAAAATTATGAAATTCTGAATTCAGAATTAGATTCAGCTTCAAAAGTTTACCCATCTTACCTAATTTCGTAATTTTTTTGTGAATGGTTTCGAGAATATCGAGGGAAAACCGTCTTCAGGGTGCCCCATGCAAAGGAGCGTAGCTCCCTTAGGAAGCATTTCCGGACCCATGTTCATATAACATTTTCTTTTTATTTTTTGGAGTACTATTCGTGGTTAAAGTTTGTTAATATACTTAATTAACACCCTGTATATTAAATAAAAAGTATTTTCTCCATATTTGCTATGCCCCCTTCTTACGTCTGAAATCACTGTGTCGGGTAAAGTACCTTCAATATTTGGATTTTTTTCTATATTTCTATTATTTGAATGATAGACAGATAGATAGATAGATAGAATACCAATTAGATCACGTTCTACTTAAAACTAATATATTCAATCATTTGTCATATATTAAAAGAATTGTATATTCAGTGCAATCAAATTTTACTTTCTATGTCGCCAGTGAAAGGTATTGTCATTGTGAGATTTCTAATATTTGAGACTCTTTTGCACATCTACATCACAAAAATCTATATATCTGTGTCTCTGTCTGCCTCTCCTTTGTTGGCATTTTTCCATGAGCGTAATCCCAGCAACCGATTTTGTTGCAATTTTGGCTTGCTAAGAAGTCACGCATATTTGAAAACTGGTACATTGGCGGTGGAGCCATTAGCTAAAAACAAAATCCTCAGAACAGCCTGAGGTTTATCAGTTTCTCATTATTTTCCAGTTTTCCCGAGAGCGCGAGGGTGGGCGTTAGGGGAGCTCATATTTTGTTTGCATGTGTGAGGAGTACTGAGTCAAGATACTCGACACCATTTTTTAGTTCATGCCAGTAAGAAGCACAGACAGGCCTTAATGGTTGGTTGATTTAAGGTCGATCTGCGGCTTGTATTTCATTTTTCGTTGACATTTCAATTCTGCTAGATGTTGGCCGACCACTGAGCTTTTTTCAGGAATGATTTATGGCTCCCGAACGTTAAGGGTCAGAAGTCGCTCTTTTTTCTTATAACTCAACTTAATACTTTATTTTAGGAAGACGTGGTATTAAAAAGCTGATGGGATATAATAATTAAACCCAGAGTCTTATGTAAATGAGCCTAAGTGGATAGCGTGTAAAACGAAAACACGAAAAGCGTTTGTCCGTTCATCAAGAATGAATATTAGTTGTAAGGAAATGAGACTGTAAGCCTGTGGTTATTAATACTGAAAGGAAATCTTAAATGTGGAAAGCAAATAATATATTATAAGTCAGTTATTAGCAGGCTTACGGTATTTTAGCAAACTTCATATTGATACTAGGTATAGTATATTACACATGCCGCAGTCCAAAAGCGCAAAAGAGTGTGTCATTTTAGCAACTCTGCCATTTTAACGTATGTTACAAAAGTTTTGAGAATTTTTTTCAAACGTATTTATAACAATAAAACTATTTTGGTTATGATATAAGTTGTCACAATGTCATACAATTTAGATATTCGGAAGAGTATTTACAGTTTGGTTGGACGACTTGAAAAAAAACAAGTAGTTCGTCTACGTATATCAAGATCAAAATATTTCTGTTGCCACAATTTATCGAGCGATCCGTGAGCGAAGAAGGTATTCCTTGTTTAAATTTACCAAAAAGTGGACGTTCAAGAGCGTTGAATGCTGCTTCAGTTCAAAGAATGGCCAACAGAAGTGAACATAGGGTTGGAACTTCAACACCATCTGTAGAGAAATGAAGAGAAATAACTTAAAATTCCGAAAAAGAAGAAAACGTCCAAAGTATTCCCCAAACCAGTTAGAAAGAACTCCTCAACGCTGTCGCAATTTACGTCGTACTCATTTTGCTGGCAGCATAAAAATTATTCTTGATGATGAAAAGTGTTTCACATTTTCGAACTAAGAAATCAAAGGTAGTGATGGTTTTAATACAAGAGACTTTGAAGCCTGTCCAGATAATGTAAAATTTAAACGAAAAGAGAAGTTTGAAAACAAAGTGTTAGTGTGGCGTGCTCTATCAGACAACGGTATTTCACAGCCGTACGTTGGACGACTTAGGGACGAAGCGGTTACCGCAGAAGTCTACATATGCTTGAAGATGTTTGCCTAAACTACTCAATTTTATTAACACCCACTATGCTCATGACAATATAATGTTTTTGCCAGATCTGGCTTCAAGTCATTATGCTTTGCGTACGAGAAACTGGATAGAACAACACGGAATTCCTTTTGTACCACGAAACGATAACCCTCCCAATCTTCCTCAAGCAAGACCTATCGAAACTTTTTGGGCCCAACTGAGTGCCAAAGTTTATAACAATGGCTGAGAAGCTCAAAACGAACAGCAGTGAAGAAGAAGAATAATGCTAAAGACCAGAGAAATTGATTTAGAATCTGCCCAAAACCTAATGAGGACCATCAAGAGGAAATTGCGAGCCGTGGAAGATCATGGTCCATTAGCAGTACTTTAGTATCATTTTAATATTAAGAAATATTGTTATTTTTTGTAGTTCTTGTTATAGTTCAAATACATTAATGTGAGATATTTTTTTTAGTTTTTGAAAAATTTCTCAAAACTTTTGCAATGTATCGTAGTATATACCGTTTATTATGCAAAAACGTAATGGCAGACACCAATTCCGGTTCCTAAAGTGTTTTATAAAATTTCAAAAGCTGACGGTTTTATGAAAGTTTACGTTATTGTAGCAAGGATGAAAATAATATAAATGTTATGCGCATTATTATTATAATTGTAGTTGTTAAATGGCAGCCCCTAGGCGAGTTCCAATATAGTGGCAGACTCTATAATGTCTCTCTGTCGTGCTAATTAAACAGCGTCAAAGGTGGCTAAGAACCAGAGTAAGTGTCTGCCATTGAGTTTTTGAATAAGAAAAGTTACACTTCAATATATTAAAATGGCAGACTTGTTAAGATCATGTTTTAGAAGCCACTTTTGACGCTGTTTAATTAGCACGACAGAGAGACATTATAGCGCCTGCCAGTATGTTGGAACCCGCTGAGATGTCAGCTATTCAAAAACTACATTTATAATAGCAATCTAAATAATATAACGTCATTTTCGTCCTTGCTAAAGTGGCGTAAACTTTCATTAAATTTTTAACTTTTGAAATTTTATAAAACACATTAAGAACCTGAATAAGTGTCTCCCATTGGGTTTTTATATGAGAGACGGTATATACTTTAAAACAGGGTGTCCCGCGACAATTAATACGAGCAATATATCGCAACTGGGCAGTAGTAGAGAATTATAATTTTGGGGTGCAAATCAGAGCAAATGTTGTATCTTTTCTTATTACTGTGTTACCCATTGAGGTATTTGTTTTTGGTCACGTGACGTCCGAAGTAAAATTATTAATGGGACACCCTGTATATTTATACCTTTCTATGTTTCTTCCGATAAAACAATTCCAACAAACTAGACACTTGGGGTCTAAAGTGATTAATTCAAGAGCTACAGGTACTTAAAGGACTATACCACTTTCATTATGAAACACTAGCAAAATAATTTAACTGTAGGGATACATGTTATAATCCATGGTAGTGGTACAATCCTTTAAGTACCTGTAGCTCTCGAATTAGTCACTTTAGACCCCAAGTGTCTAGTTTCTTGGAATTGTTTTATCGGAAGAAACACAGAAAGGTACAAATATATAGGGTGTCCCATTAATAATTTTAAATCAGACGTCACGTGACCAAAAACAAATACCTCAATGGGTAACACAATGACAAGAAAAGACACAACATTTGCTCGAACTTACATCCCCAAAATTGTAATTCTCTACTACTGCCCAGTTCCGGTATATTGCTTGTCTTAATCGTCGTGGGACACCCCGTATACTAAAACGGCAGACTTGCTAAAACGACGTTTTAGAACCCACTTTTTAGCACCTTTGAACCTCCGCCCACACCCAAAGGAACCGTCGCCGGGGACTATGAATCCCTATTTCACCTACGGCAGGTGTAATAGTATATTCCGATCTCTGATCACTGGCTCTCAGTCTAATAAGGTATTACATCATTCCGTTGCTGGAGGTGAGAGGGGATGGCACAATAATGAACCCTTACTTCAAAATCTTAAGTGAGACCACTATACTTGTGATGCATCATTTTTAAGGGAGTTCATTGATAAATACTGAAAAATGTATTCGCATTGAAGAGTGATTCACTATTATCAAAGTTCATAACAAATACGGTGATTACCAAAATAAAGTATTATTTTCATTACCTGAAATATTGTCGTAATAAAGGGTCCAAATATGAGTCATTTCATTCCATACAAACGTACAGAAGATATTCAAACTATCTTCACACGTTTCTCAATATATCCGGAGTCACTGTCGTGATCGTCTATAGGACCGGGCATCGTAATCTAAAGTTCAGATTTCCAATGTCCCCATAAAAACAGTCGACGACATTTTTAATATTGCTTGTACGTCTGTAGGGTACGAAATGGCTCACATGTGGAACCTTTCTTAGAATAATATTTCGAATAATGAAAATAATACTTCGTCTTGATAATCAACACATTTTTTATTAACCTCCATAATAGTGAATCAATCTTAAATATGATTGCACTGTCAACGAATTCCCTTAAAAATGATGTATGGTGGTCCCATTTAAAATTTTGACGTAGGCATTGCTGGGGTTGAGGGGGTTGGTGGCAGAATAATGACGTACGCGGTCTCGGGTCCTCCTCGAAATAAAAATCGACGTGTCACGGTGTTTATTTTATCATTTCAGAGGTAAGGTGGGTGGCAAATTTTAGCTGGGGCACACTGCATGTGATTTAATTGATAGACAAATAGAGCGTCTTGGGCCACAGAAAAAAAAACGAAAACATCAGACGACTTCTAAATGCCAGCATTTGAAAGTCGTTGCACTCAATGCAGTTGCTGTTTTTTACATTGGCAAACCTCAACGTTGTGAGTATATTCAAAAAATTCATTATAATATTTTGAGACCTAAATTTCTTTTTCTTTTCTTCTAACTATATAGAAAGCCCTGAAGATGGCATAAGTTTTGCCGAAAGCTTGGCTGCTATCACCAGTCTCCTTTATGCAGTGACCCAGTCTTTTTTCAAAATTTTGTCCACAACCCCAAGATTTTCTCATTCAGCTTAAATTTATAGATATGTGATTTGAGATTATATCGACGGAAGTCGGTTTTTTGCGATATCACTATTACGAAACGACCAAAAACCATATTACCTCAAATTCGGCTACAACACTTCCTTCGCCTATCGGAGAGGTGAGTAAAACGAGAAACATAATAATATTGATAGTATTGTCGCCAGCCTATCTGTAGTTTGTTATCCCATTTTTTTAGAACATATCGAAGTAACACAAGGAGAAGCACTAAATATAGGTTTCCCAAAATGTTGCTGCAATTACCTATAAACAAAAATGGCAAAAGTATATCTCCCAATCACAAAAAGAACAACTAAGGTAATATGTTGCCATATAATACCGTTGTTCGTTCCACAATGGATTGCTTTTGTTTCGGACCGAAAGAAAATCCCCAATAGGTATCAATCGTAAATTCTTAAGCTTCGTACAATGTAGCCTAGTCGTACGTAATACTTTTCAACTCCGACGAATTTTATTACAGTTGTTGGCCATCAAAGTTAGTAACAATAGTTTGTAGAAACTGTCCGTAAAAATGCTCGGAACTTTCGTTTTATGGACATTTCCTTATTTTATTGCACCATTTCTTAGAACGTAATAGTGTATTAGGAAGTTAATCTGGATCATACAAACTCCAGAATCATTTCAATTCCAATCTAAGAATTTGTTGGTTTATTTTTTGAACTTACTATACACATTTTCAATAGTAAAAACTAAATAATTGAAAGCAAATGTCAGAACTGGGACAGCCTGTCAAAATTCAAAATTAGCTATGAATCGAGCTTAATATTACAGCAAAGCCGATCAATATTTCTAAATTGTCTATATGTGGATTTTTATGTATTCCACATTTGAATTATTGTTAAATGTGACGTATTGCCTTTTTATTCAAATTGTTACTCCTAATGTTGGAACTATTTACTGTGGCTGATAGGTATCAAAACATGTCTTAGTTCATAAGCGTAGTGACGATAAATGTATAAAAAATATTTAAAAAAAACAACGCCCCCTCAGGTCTCGCAGGAGGTATATTCGTGGGACAGAGGAATTAGGATGTAGACAGACTTCTCTCCAAACTCTTCATTTTGCGGGTGTATGTGTCGATTTCCTTCAGCTCGTTCGCTTTCCAGTGGATAGCATTATAGGTGTATAATAACAATGGGACCGCAAGCATGTTTTGTGGCAGCGACTTTGTTTTTGCGGGACAGTTCTGATGATGGGATCTGTCGGAGACAATAACAGATTATAAGATTGAATAAACAAATCTACATTGTTTTAGTTAGACTTGAAGCCTTCGCAAAGTTCATAAATATTGCTTTGTTTTAACGACTTTATTTGGGCGAAATTTAGCCTAAGGCTATTCTTACATTTAACCCATATATAAAACTACATTCTAAACTAACACCCATATTAAAGCTAACAGGGAATGTTTGTATATATATTATAAACAGCAGTATTATCACTGAAAAAAAATATCACTCGAGATTGAGCATTATGCTAGCAATAAAATGTTTTTCATTTTCTTTTTAAATCTGTCAACTGGTAAAGACTCCGAAGTATTATCTATTGCATTATACTCTTTTGCGGCATTATAGGTGAAACATCTTTGGAACATTGCAGGTTGGTGGTATGGAATTGTCAACAAACTTCCATGTCTCAGGTTAAGCGAATGAGTATCCCCTCGCGGTATGAGTTTCTTCATCAGGTACGCAGGAGTAGAAGAAGATAATATTTTCTGAGTTATAGTCGGACAATGTAACTTAACCAGCTTACTTGTATTTAGCCACCTCAAGTTTTTAATACTTTCGAAGATATGATCATACCTTCTCAGCCTGAGAACAAACCTACAACACATATTTTGGATTCTTTGAATTCTTTGCTTTATTAAATAATCCAAACAGTGATGATACACAATATCGCAGTACTGAACAATTGACACAACTAACGTTTCACAGAATGTCTTCCTAGTTGACGGGCTTAATATGTATTTGTGTGCATATAGCAGTTTTAGTCTAACAAATTAATAATCTTTGCGCGTAGTCGAAATTTTGAACACTTCACAGATCCGTATTACTTTTTCTTAATCTATACATCAACTGACTGAGTCGCAAGAAGGTTCAAAAGTGTGGTATCGAATAGCAACATTGCCAAGTTTTACGGGAAGTAACAAAAACGGTAAAGGTTCAATTTGGGAGACAGTTCAATATGGGCAACTGCACCCTATCGGTTGAATTTTTTTATCACGCCATAGTTACATTGTACTTTTCAGTTACGTAATATCTGTAACTCTCGCATCGATTTTGATGATCAGAAACTCCTAAAACGCCTAAGAACGAAGTATGAGGCATATTTGATTTTTTTATTTTTTGCTAATTACTCCTCCGCCAATGCACTCATATTCAAAATTTTAGTAGCAGCATTACCTACTACGACCGCACAACATATCGCCACCCAAATTTCATCACAATCCATGCAGCGGTTACTGAGATTACGAGGGTAGAAGAACGCGACAGACAGACAAACAGACCGACGGAAACCAGTGACGCAGATTTTCGTTATGTAGACGTCATAAAATGCCCAAAAAGTGTATTATCTCAAAATCGAAAATTTTCTCGATCACAATACTCCCCTCACCTATCGGTGTGGGAAGTAAAAAGGAGTCAGCTATGATGGAATTCTGCAACGAAACGATTGGGTTTATGATCTGTCTGGCAGCGGCGGCAGATCACTGCATTCAGGGCAACGTAAAAACCAGATCCTCACAACCGCTCAAACTTCGTCATTAACATTCTTTCTGTCTTTTCCGGGATGAATCAGAAATAACTGGGGAGGCTGGGAGAATTCACGATTGTTTCTTATGTATAGAACGCATCGAGTCAAGCCACATGACGTCATTTTATATCACCGTTTTGAAACAAAAATCGTTTGTGAGGGTTACATCGCCAAAATTCAGAATATACCTGACTCGTACAACTATATTAGTGCCTGTCCGTCAAGCCGCATTCATATATCTGTTTTGTGTATTCCACGTGGAGACCGCTTGACGTATGCTCGTCATCATTATAAATATCTGAGGCATTTGGGGCAATATCGAATTAACATTTGCGGTGTGATCTGCCCACCGTTCGCAGGATATGTGCATGTCAGACACGCTGTTACATCTACCATCAGCGTTTAATCAAGCTGGAGTAGGTATGTCTCACTCCCTCAAATGCAGAGATCAGTTAGGAAGTATAGGGCTTTCCTGAAATGATATAAGTATGAAGACAGTTTGAAAGTTATGGCTTACCTAAAATGCATACAATGTACATTTTACTCCCTCCACCATGGGTTAGGGGAGGATTTTGCTCGTGAAAGTTTTCGAATAGGTCGCATGTAACCCAGAAATTTACTACCTTAAAATTAAAAATCTTCAGGACTACAATACTCCTCTACCTTGTCCTCCGGGAAGTAAAATGTGCAATGTATGTATTTCAGGTATGCAAATGTGGTACTCGTTTCCGTTGTCCTTTCTTTTGATCTGTCTGTCAGCATTTCGATAACATTCGGGTAATATTTGGGGTTGTGAAAAGGTTTCATGACAGGTATAAACATAGCTACAGGTTAGCAGTCGACACTCCACAGTGACTCGTTGTATCGTGATATCTTATATTTTTTGGTGGCTTTAGATTTTTACTTCCCACACGAATAGGTGAGGGGACTACCGTGATAGCGAAAATTTTCGATTTTAAGATATTACGCTTTTCGGAAATTTTATGATGTCTACATAGGGAAATTCCACGTCACTTACTTCTGTCAGTCTGTCCGTTTGTCTGTTGGCGTCTTTCTAGCCTCGCAATCTCAGTGACTGCTTTATGGATTGTGACGAAATTTGGGCAGCGATATTATGTGGGGTCGTAGTAGGCAATGTTGCTATAGCTTTGAAAATCGGTGCATGGGCGGCGGAGTAATTAGCAAAAAACAAACCTGATCATTTTCTACTTTTTTTGGTGGGATGAAATTGGGGTGGTTGGGGGTGGGGGGTCGTAAAATTGAAGAGTCTGTTGTATTCATAATAGGCTGTATATTTATCTGTGAAAAATAGCCCTAGCGGCTTAATACTCTTTATTTGGTTCATCCGAACGTTGCCTTTGCCTATCACGGAAACGAAGGGACTTAGAATTTTCCGGTGTATACCGGTGTATACCGGTGTATTGCTTTAGATCGTGTTATTGTGTAACCTAGAAATTATAGGATTGATTTTAATGACATCTTGACATAGTGGCGTGGATGGAGAACGCGTATGTTTATTTTTAGAAATCGTGTCAGTGGCGGCGCAGAAGTAATCGAAAAACTAAAAATAAAATAAAAACATTCAAAAAACTAAAATCAGCTCAAACTTCTTTTTAAGCGTTTTAGGGGTCTCCAATAATTTTCCACATTTTTTTGGCTGGGGGTGAAATTGGGGAGGTTGGGTGATGGGGGGTTGTAAAATAGGAAAAAAATTGTATTGGTTTTAATTAAACTTCGACACAGTATTATTACCATGGTGGGGATGCAAAATGCTTGTGGCTTGTTTAACTGCATTGAGCATTAATAAAAAAACTAAAAATATTAAACAGCTCAAACTCGTTTTTGGTCGATTTGGGGATTCCTCATCGTTTCGTTTAGTCTTGTTGAAGCTTCCAGTATAAAAACTGTGTCATACTTGATGATGTCTTTTTGCAAGCAGGCGATGATTTGGATACAAGAGGATCTCAGACTATAGCTTCATGCAATGGGAAAATAATGAATTGATATCGCTGTTATGTGTCAAACAACTTGACTCCATTTTTTTATTACATATTATCCTTGATGATCCTATAACTTGTAACTTGACTATAATTTAACTATGACATTTATTAATGCCTTAGTGGGGATCGAAAAGAAGTGTAAACTTTTTGAAGATAGTACCTATGACGGCGGAGTAATAACAACAAAATGAGAAATATGAACCTCGTTCAAAAATCAAGTGTTTTAGGGCTATGTGATCATGTTTTGGCAAAAAATTGAAACCTAATTGTAATGAAATTCTTGTAATTTGTTAGAAACATCAATCACGCCACGTCACTTGACTCTTGACTTGACTGCCAGCAAATTTATTTCAGATACAAACAAGTGCCACAAAAATTATAGTATCTATAAAAATAACGTCAAGTGTCTTGACGCATCTCTTCTCACACATTACCTGTGCTTACAAAAAAATTGGATTTTCTATATTCCTCTATCTGTACATCATCCAAAAAGTAGACAATGACCAGGGACTTTTGAAATTTATTGTTTGGCACAAGTGCCAACAAAGATACACTATTACCGTTTCTTATACGGTAGTAATACCGTGTCACAATTATTTTATCGTACGCAAGTTCGTAGTTTCCAAGTTACACGTTATAGCACTATAATATGAATGAAGATGTACCAAATTGTTCCAAAGACATAAAATTCAAATACAACATTCGGATATCGCTACCAAAATTTCATCTCAATTCTAGCAATGGTTACTGAGAATACCCCAAAATTGGAAAGTTTTGCGATTATGATGCTTTCTTCTCTCAAAAAAACATGGAAAACGGTTAGGAACCTCTAAATCGCCCAAAGACGTAGTTTGAGCTGTTTTGATATTTTTAGTTTTCTGATTATTGGTGCGACGCGGGCCGGCGCCGCCACTGACACGATTTCTGAAAACCATACGCGCTTTCCAACCTCACCACGGTAATAGTACTGTGTCAAAATTTCATTAAAATCAATTCAATAATTTTCAAGTTACACAATACAGCAAGTCCCTTGGTTTCTGCAATAGCCCAGGCTATTTTCGGATGGACCTAAAAAAAAGTTTATTGTTTATTGTTAAAACAACAAACTATATCTGCTGATCTGGTGATGTGGGGAAGATCGAACAGCGCAGGGAGGACAAAGAACCCGGTTCATCCGCGCAAGCGCCGGGTCGTAAGCCTCGACCGTCGCATGGAAAGCAGGCAGTTCCGATAGAATACTGATTCTGTAAGCGTGGCAAAAAGCAAAGTCTTTATAATTGGAAGCCGATTTTCAATTACTCACACCCTAACGTTAGCATGAATAGAGCAAGTTTTTAGGTTTTACAATCCCTCACCCCCCCTCCAACTACCTCAATTTCACTCCCACCTAAAAAGAAGTAGAAAATTATCATTACAACAACATTACTTACTACGACCCCATTACAATCTGTGACAAATGGACTATGTCTGATGTCAGCTTCTCACAAAAAAAAAATGAAGTCAAGTTGATTGACTCAGTACTTCCCACACGTTACGCTGATACCAGTTTATTATTTTCCCATAGCGTGAAGCTTTAGTCTAAGATCCCTTGCAACCAAATAATTGCAACCCCCCCCCCTAAAATTGTCTTATGCCGCTAGGTCTTTCCTTCACAGGTCAAAGGACAGCCTATTATCGATACTACAAACTTCTCAGTTTTACAACCCCCACCCCCCCAACTACCTCACTTTCACCCCTACCAAAAAAACTGGTAGGAAATGATCAGGAACCCCTAAAACATCTAAAAACCGAATTTGGGTTGCTTTCATACTTGTCGCGTTCTTTGATTATTGCTACGCTGCCACTGACAAGACTTTTAACAAACATACGCGTTTTCCATTCTCACCACGGTAACAATATACTGTGTCAAAATTTCATTAGAATCAATTTAATAGTGTCCACTTTACAAAATACAAAACGATTTAGACCAATAAATTCTCGTATAGTATACAGTCCCTTAGTTTCTGTAATAGGCTAGGCAATGTTCAGATGCACCTAAAAAGGTGATTTGTGTCGCTAGATCTTCCTTCACAGGTTAGCGGACAGCCTATTATGAGTACAAGAATTTTTTTAATTTTTCAACCTCAAACCCCCCAACCACCCCAATTTCACCCCCACCCAAAAAAACGCAGAAAATGATCAGGAACCTCTAAAACGCTTAAAAACGAAGTTTGAGCTGTTTTTATATTTTTAGTTTTTTTATTATTTTTGCGCCGCCACTGGCACGATTTATCAAAACCATACGCGTTTTCCATCTTCGCCATGGTAGTAATGCCGTTTCAAAATTTCATTAAAATCAATTCAACAGTTTCCTCATTACAACGATGTGACGCAATACTCTCGTATGTTTACATCAAAAAAAATTTTAGATCCTTTGCTTTCTGTAATAGGCAAAGGCAATGTTCGGATGGACCTAAAAAAGCTATTTATGTCGCCAGGTCTTCCTTGATAGGTCAGTGGACAGTCTATTATGAAAGCAACAAATTTTTCAATTTTACAACCCCCCACCCCCCAACCACCCCAACTTCACCCCCACCCAAAAAAAGTAGAAAATGATCAGGGACCCCTAAAATGCCTAAAAACGAAGTTTCAGCAATATTTAATTTTTTTTGTTTTTTGCTCATTACTCCGCCGCCTATGCACCAATTTTCAAAGTTATAGGAACATTACCTACTACGACCCCACAGCATACCGCTGCCTAAATTTCATCACAATCCATGCAGCGGTTACTGAGATTACGAGGGTAGAAAAACGCGACAGACAGACAGGCAGACAGACCGTCAGACCGACAGACCGACAGACCGACAGACCGACAGACCGACAGACCGACAGACCGACAGACCGACAGACCGACAGACCGACAGACCGACAGACCGACAGACCGACAGACCGACAGACCGACAGACCGACAGACCGACAGACCGACAGACCGACAGACCGACAGACCGACAGACCGACAGACCGACAGACCGACAGACCGACAGACCGACAGACCGACAGACCGACAGACCGACAGACCGACAGACCGACAGACCGACAGACCGACAGACCGACAGACCGACAGACCGACAGACCGACAGACCGACAGACCGACAGACCGACAGACCGACAGACCGACAGACCGACAGACCGACAGACCGACAGACCGACAGACCGACAGACCGACAGACCGACAGACCGACAGACCGACAGACCGACAGACCGACAGACCGACAGACCGACAGACCGACAGACCGACAGACCGACAGACCGACAGACCGACGGACCGACGGACCGACGGACCGACCGACCGACAGACCGACAGACCGACGGACCGACGGACCGACGGACCGACGGACCGACGGACCGACGGACCGACGGACCGACCGACCGACAGACCGACAGACCGACAGACCGACAGACCGACAGACCGACAGACCGACAGACCGACAGACCGACAGACCGACAGACCGACAGACCGACAGACCGACAGACCGACAGACCGACAGACCGACAGACCGACAGACCGACAGACCGACAGACCGACAGACCGACAGACCGACAGACCGACAGACCGACAGACCGACAGACCGACAGACCGACAGACCGACAGACCGACAGACCGACAGACCGACAGACCGACAGACCGACAGACCGACAGACCGACAGACCGACAGACCGACAGACCGACAGACCGACAGACCGACAGACCGACAGACCGACAGACCGACAGACCGACAGACCGACAGACCGACAGACCGACAGACCGACAGACCGACAGACCGACAGACCGACAGACCGACAGACCGACAGACCGACAGACCGACAGACCGACAGACCGACAGACCGACAGACCGACAGACCGACAGACCGACAGACCGACAGACCGACAGACCGACAGACCGACAGACCGACAGACCGACAGACCGACAGACCGACAGACCGACAGACCGACAGACCGACAGACCGACAGACCGACAGACCGACAGACCGACAGACCGACAGACCGACAGACCGACAGACCGACAGACCGACAGACCGACAGACCGACAGACCGACAGACCGACAGACCGACAGACCGACAGACCGACAGACCGACAGACCGACAGACCGACAGACCGACAGACCGACAGACCGACAGACCGACAGACCGACAGACCGACAGACCGACAGACCGACAGACCGACAGACCGACAGACCGACAGACCGACAGACCGACAGACCGACAGACCGACAGACCGACAGACCGACAGACCGACAGACCGACAGACCGACAGACCGACAGACCGACAGACCGACAGACCGACAGACCGACAGACCGACAGACCGACAGACCGACAGACCGACAGACCGACAGACCGACAGACCGACAGACCGACAGACCGACAGACCGACAGACCGACAGACCGACAGACCGACAGACCGACAGACCGACAGACCGACAGACCGACAGACCGACAGACCGACAGACCGACAGACCGACAGACCGACAGACCGACAGACCGACAGACCGACAGACCGACAGACCGACAGACCGACAGACCGACAGACCGACAGACCGACAGACCGACAGACCGACAGACCGACAGACCGACAGACCGACAGACCGACAGACCGACAGACCGACAGACCGACAGACCGACAGACCGACAGACCGACAGACCGACAGACCGACAGACCGACAGACCGACAGACCGACAGACCGACAGACCGACAGACCGACAGACCGACAGACCGACAGACCGACAGACCGACAGACCGACAGACCGACAGACCGACAGACCGACAGACCGACAGACCGACAGACCGACAGACCGACAGACCGACAGACCGACAGACCGACAGACCGACAGACCGACAGACCGACAGACCGACAGACCGACAGACCGACAGACCGACAGACCGACAGACCGACAGACCGACAGACCGACAGACCGACAGACCGACAGACCGACAGACCGACAGACCGACAGACCGACAGACCGACAGACCGACAGACCGACAGACCGACAGACCGACAGACCGACAGACCGACAGACCGACAGACCGACAGACCGACAGACCGACAGACCGACAGACCGACAGACCGACAGACCGACAGACCGACAGACCGACAGACCGACAGACCGACAGACCGACAGACCGACAGACCGACAGACCGACAGACCGACAGACCGACAGACCGACAGACCGACAGACCGACAGACCGACAGACCGACAGACCGACAGACCGACAGACCGACAGACCGACAGACCGACAGACCGACAGACCGACAGACCGACAGACCGACAGACCGACAGACCGACAGACCGACAGACCGACAGACCGACAGACCGACAGACCGACAGACCGACAGACCGACAGACCGACAGACCGACAGACCGACAGACCGACAGACCGACAGACCGACAGACCGACAGACCGACAGACCGACAGACCGACAGACCGACAGACCGACAGACCGACAGACCGACAGACCGACAGACCGACAGACCGACAGACCGACAGACCGACAGACCGACAGACCGACAGACCGACAGACCGACAGACCGACAGACCGACAGACCGACAGACCGACAGACCGACAGACCGACAGACCGACAGACCGACAGACCGACAGACCGACAGACCGACAGACCGACAGACCGACAGACCGACAGACCGACAGACCGACAGACCGACAGACCGACAGACCGACAGACCGACAGACCGACAGACCGACAGACCGACAGACCGACAGACCGACAGACCGACAGACCGACAGACCGACAGACCGACAGACCGACAGACCGACAGACCGACAGACCGACAGACCGACAGACCGACAGACCGACAGACCGACAGACCGACAGACCGACAGACCGACAGACCGACAGACCGACAGACCGACAGACCGACAGACCGACAGACCGACAGACCGACAGACCGACAGACCGACAGACCGACAGACCGACAGACCGACAGACCGACAGACCGACAGACCGACAGACCGACAGACCGACAGACCGACAGACCGACAGACCGACAGACCGACAGACCGACAGACCGACAGACCGACAGACCGACAGACCGACAGACCGACAGACCGACAGACCGACAGACCGACAGACCGACAGACCGACAGACCGACAGACCGACAGACCGACAGACCGACAGACCGACAGACCGACAGACCGACAGACCGACAGACCGACAGACCGACAGACCGACAGACCGACAGACCGACAGACCGACAGACCGACAGACCGACAGACCGACAGACCGACAGACCGACAGACCGACAGACCGACAGACCGACAGACCGACAGACCGACAGACCGACAGACCGACAGACCGACAGACCGACAGACCGACAGACCGACAGACCGACAGACCGACAGACCGACAGACCGACAGACCGACAGACCGACAGACCGACAGACCGACAGACCGACAGACCGACAGACCGACAGACCGACAGACCGACAGACCGACAGACCGACAGACCGACAGACCGACAGACCGACAGACCGACAGACCGACAGACCGACAGACCGACAGACCGACAGACCGACAGACCGACAGACCGACAGACCGACAGACCGACAGACCGACAGACCGACAGACCGACAGACCGACAGACCGACAGACCGACAGACCGACAGACCGACAGACCGACAGACCGACAGACCGACAGACCGACAGACCGACAGACCGACAGACCGACAGACCGACAGACCGACAGACCGACAGACCGACAGACCGACAGACCGACAGACCGACAGACCGACAGACCGACAGACCGACAGACCGACAGACCGACAGACCGACAGACCGACAGACCGACAGACCGACAGACCGACAGACCGACAGACCGACAGACCGACAGACCGACAGACCGACAGACCGACAGACCGACAGACCGACAGACCGACAGACCGACAGACCGACAGACCGACAGACCGACAGACCGACAGACCGACAGACCGACAGACCGACAGACCGACAGACCGACAGACCGACAGACCGACAGACCGACAGACCGACAGACCGACAGACCGACAGACCGACAGACCGACAGACCGACAGACCGACAGACCGACAGACCGACAGACCGACAGACCGACAGACCGACAGACCGACAGACCGACAGACCGACAGACCGACAGACCGACAGACCGACAGACCGACAGACCGACAGACCGACAGACCGACAGACCGACAGACCGACAGACCGACAGACCGACAGACCGACAGACCGACAGACCGACAGACCGACAGACCGACAGACCGACAGACCGACAGACCGACAGACCGACAGACCGACAGACCGACAGACCGACAGACCGACAGACCGACAGACCGACAGACCGACAGACCGACAGACCGACAGACCGACAGACCGACAGACCGACAGACCGACAGACCGACAGACCGACAGACCGACAGACCGACAGACCGACAGACCGACAGACCGACAGACCGACAGACCGACAGACCGACAGACCGACAGACCGACAGACCGACAGACCGACAGACCGACAGACCGACAGACCGACAGACCGACAGACCGACAGACCGACAGACCGACAGACCGACAGACCGACAGACCGACAGACCGACAGACCGACAGACCGACAGACCGACAGACCGACAGACCGACAGACCGACAGACCGACAGACCGACAGACCGACAGACCGACAGACCGACAGACCGACAGACCGACAGACCGACAGACCGACAGACCGACAGACCGACAGACCGACAGACCGACAGACCGACAGACCGACAGACCGACAGACCGACAGACCGACAGACCGACAGACCGACAGACCGACAGACCGACAGACCGACAGACCGACAGACCGACAGACCGACAGACCGACAGACCGACAGACCGACAGACCGACAGACCGACAGACCGACAGACCGACAGACCGACAGACCGACAGACCGACAGACCGACAGACCGACAGACCGACAGACCGACAGACCGACAGACCGACAGACCGACAGACCGACAGACCGACAGACCGACAGACCGACAGACCGACAGACCGACAGACCGACAGACCGACAGACCGACAGACCGACAGACCGACAGACCGACAGACCGACAGACCGACAGACCGACAGACCGACAGACCGACAGACCGACAGACCGACAGACCGACAGACCGACAGACCGACAGACCGACAGACCGACAGACCGACAGACCGACAGACCGACAGACCGACAGACCGACAGACCGACAGACCGACAGACCGACAGACCGACAGACCGACAGACCGACAGACCGACAGACCGACAGACCGACAGACCGACAGACCGACAGACCGACAGACCGACAGACCGACAGACCGACAGACCGACAGACCGACAGACCGACAGACCGACAGACCGACAGACCGACAGACCGACAGACCGACAGACCGACAGACCGACAGACCGACAGACCGACAGACCGACAGACCGACAGACCGACAGACCGACAGACCGACAGACCGACAGACCGACAGACCGACAGACCGACAGACCGACAGACCGACAGACCGACAGACCGACAGACCGACAGACCGACAGACCGTCAGACAGACCGACGGAAATGAGTGACGTGGATTTTCGTTATGTACACATCATAAAACGCCCAAAAAACGTATTATCTCAAAATCGAAAATTTTTGCGATCACAATACTCCCCTCACCTATCGGTGTGGGAAGTAAAATGGAGTCAAGTGGATTAACTCAGTACTTCCAACACATAACAGTGATATCACTTTATTATTTTTTCTGTGTATGAAGCCATAATCTCAGATAAATTGTAACCAAATCATCGCCCGCCTGTCCTCAAAAAACATCCAACACAGAATCTAGTAAATAGGTTCCTAAATTTCTCCGTAGGAACCGAAACGACACAATTTTTATTCTGCGAGCTTCAACTGGACGAAAGCAAACAATCAGGAACCCCCAAATTGCTGAAAAGTTTGACCTATTCTTATTTTTTTATTATTACTACGCCGCCACTGACGCGATTTTTGAAAACCATACGCGTTTTTAATCCTTGCTACCGTAATAATACTGTGTTTAAATTTCATTAAAATCAATTTCATAATTTCCATGTTACTAAATTCAGAACGACCTAACTAAATAAGGCAATACTCGTATGTATACATAAGAAAAGTCCCTTAATTCCTGTAATAGCCAAGGCAATGTTCGGATGGACCTAAAAAAGGGTACTATGCCGCTAGGTCTTTCTTTTTCAGGTCAATGGACAGCCTATAATGAATAGAACAATTTTTTGAGTTCTACAACCCCCCAACCCTTAACCACCCCAATATCACCCCCACCCAAGAAAAGTAAAAAATGATCAATACCCCCCGTAGGAGATGTAAGACCTTGTCGTCGGTCGGGGGGCTTCCGGATGGGGTGACTTCGGGGAAAACCATCGCAAAACCCTGAAGTCACCTCAGATGGATCTAAGAAACATCTCATCCTCAGGGGAGCATAGACAATCGGCACATGTGACGACATGTGCTCATTGCTATATACGGGGGTGGCGATCCCGGGGCCCCAGCAGGATGCCTCGCCTTAAGAGGTGCCCCACAGAGTTGAGGCTTGGCTGTGGGGTATACGGAAAGTCTCCGTGGTGTTTGTGCCGTGCCACGCGACCTGTGTCGTCGGATGAAGGGATCCTGGTGGTTGAGTGGGCGGTGCGCCTGCTGTCGTGCATGCCGTCTCACAACACACCACTTTGGCCTGGATTTCGGCTAGACGGGTGGTTGGGAAGTAACCCAATCCCAATCAATCGGCTGTGCTATCCCGTCAGAGGGATGGTAGGGTGAGTTTTTCGGGGCTGGTGAAGGGAGACGATGGATGCACCCATTGGCCTTACTGGAGTCAGCCTCGGAAGCTATATCGCTATGGTAGCCCTGGCGCTTATGTCCTAGTACATAGCTTCGGCATAACGTCCCCATTTTGAGGCTCCGTGGAGGGTGGGGAGCCAAAGCGATGAAGTTATGTACCACACATGGATACATTACAAGCACCAAGTAAGGAGGCGCCCGACCTCCAAAAAACGGGTGGTGGTAGTGGTGCAGGTAAGGAGAAGGTGGGTTCTTACCCCCGGTTCCTTCTTGTGAAGAGAGTAGGAGATGGGAGCGAGGAGGGCTTCGACAAAGCCAGTCCGTTCGCTATCTCTAGGACTTTGTATGGACTTGTGGGTAATTTGAAATCGATCAGCATTGTAAAAAGTGGTTTATTAGTTGAGACCGTTTCGAGCATCCAGTCTAGAAGACTTATACAGGTGAAGACATTATTAGAAAAGAATGTTGAAGTTATTCCGCATCCCTCTTTAAATGTATCTAAAGGTATCGTCTATTGTAAAAATTTATTGAACTGCACCCTAGAGGAGATAAAAGAGGAGCTTGGTTCACAGGGAGTTATCGATGTCCGAAGATTAAAGACCAGAAGTAACGGTGCTCTCATTGATACCGCTAATCATGTACTCACCTTTGACACGCCTATTCTACCTAAGGAAATAGATATTGCTTTTTATACAAAAGTAAAAGTTAGACCGTACATTCCGCCTCCAGTTCGCTGCTTTAAGTGCCAAGCATTCGGTCATGTGGCAATGAATTGTAAAAATGAAAGTGTGTGTTTTTGTGGAAGGGCCCCACATGGTGAATCGCAATGTGAAGACCCGAAAAAATGTGTAAACTGCAGTGGTAACCATTCATCTGGGTACAAAGGATGTCCTAAGTACAAGGAAGAAGAGGCGATACAAAGAGTTAAGGTCACCGAAAGAATATCGTACTCTGAAGCAAAAAAAAGAATTCAAGTAACTACGCCTAGTCCGAACACCACTTACTCGCAAGTAACTGCTCAACCAGCTACACAAAACAGACGCATTATAGATGAGATCGTCCCTCAAATCATAGAAACAATTAAAAAATCAATCCTTGACACTCTGGCGACTGCAAGTCAATTTAGACTACCTGAGAGACCCTCTACTAGTCACACAGCTAGGGAAAGAACAGATTCCACATCTACCAATGTATCAGCAACAGACTACAGAAAAAGGATGAGGAGTCAGGACGAAACCACCTCAGGGGAGGACAGTGTGCGGAACGAAGGCAACTCTTCTGATAAGAAAAAGAGGGGATGTCCAAAAGGTCGCCCGAAGAAATGAAACTATCTGTGATACTTACCTGTGATATATTATTTATATATCTACCTATTCTACTTTATTCATTTTATTTATTTATTTATTTATTTATTTATTTATTTATTTATTTATTTATTTATTTATTTATTTATTTATTTATCTATTTACTCTTACTTTTTATTGAAGCTATTTTAATCTACACTTGAAGTCCAAATGGAAACAATTCTTCACTGGAATTGTAATGGGATTATTCGCAGATATTGTGACTTAAAGCTGCTTTTGCATGAATATAATCCCTTGTGTGTCTGCATCCAAGAAAGTCATTTACGTCCAAATCAACCATATACACTACGTGGTTTCAATATCATGAGAAAAGATGTGCCAGATGCCGTACGGGCTCATGGAGGTGTTCTAGTTATGGTACGTGACGGAATTTCTTATGAACCTTTAGATGTGGACACAAGACTCCAAGTTGTTGCCGTCCGTCTTCTATCGCCTATAAAAATCACTGTCTGTAATATATATCTACCAGACAATGACTGGTGTCTTGAGGAGATAGAGGCTATACTGTCTCAACTACCGGTACCGTTTATACTCGCAGGTGACTTTAATGCTCATAACCCTTTGTGGGGATCAGAAAGGCTGGACCCGCGGGGCCGTGTGCTGGAATCCATGCTAGATAGAGGAGATTTGACTTTGCTAAACACAGGAGCCGCCACACACTTGTGCGCTAGGTCTTCCAGCTTTTCAGCTATCGATTTAGCTTTTTGCTCCCCCCGAATTGCTGAGCGACTCCAGTGGGCTGCAGTTGACGATCTACACAACAGTGACCATTTTCCATGCAGTATTACCCTCACTGTATCTAGAACTGCACCAGAAATTCCAAAGTACTGGATAATGTCAAGTGCTAATTGGGACCTATTTGATAGTCATCTGTCCGCACTCGATACGTCGGAAAGTCGCAACATGACCTTGGAAGCTCTTACTGCTCTTATTAACCAGGCAGCTAACCTGAGCATTCCTCTCGGTGGTGGCAAATCCGGTAATCGACGTGTTCCGTGGTGGAATGCTGATATCTCTGCAAAAATCAAGTCCAAGAAGCACGCTTTTAATGTGTTTAAGAGACATCCCACTATGGATAACTTGATTGAATTCAAACGCAAACGTGCCCAAGCCCGACAGGCTATGCTTGCTGCTCAAAAGCAATCTTGGAGGGACTATGTCTCCCAAATTACGTCTGATACCTCTGTTTCCGAAGTTTGGAATAAAGTAAGGGCAGTTAGAGGCTCAAGATCGTTCAGACACATCTCATACCTCCATACCGCCGACCGTTCAATCACTGGGGTCCACACCGAAATCGCAGAATTGTTTGCTGATTATTTTGCAAAAACCACCTGCACGGAAAACTATGAGGAAGAATTCAGGTCAAACAAGGAGGTAAAAGAAGCACCCCTTGACTTCGGTACGAACGAAGAACTGGCATACAATGTCCCTTTCCAGTTACAAGAAATGGAGGATGCTTTAAGGTGTGTTAAAAGAAGCTGCCCGGGTCATGACAGAATAAATTACGATATGATAGGACACCTCCCTATTGCTCTAAAGTTGTCGCTGCTTGACATCTACAATAGACTATGGTCAAATGGAACATATCCAGATTGTTGGAAACTAGCAATCATAGTTCCTATACTTAAAGAAGGCAAAAACTCCCTCGATCCTGCTAGTTACAGACCAATTAGCCTTACCTGCTGCCTCGGAAAATTACTAGAGCGCATGATCAATGATCGATTGATATGGGTCTTAGAACACAACAATCATCTTGCCCAGTACCAAGCTGGTTTTCGTAAACATCGGTCCACAATCGATCAACTGGTATACGTCGAAAACCTTATCCAAGATGGATTCAAAGACAGATTACACACGGTGGCTGTCTTTTTTGATATTGAGAAGGCCTACGACATGACATGGAGTTACAGCATATTGCAGCGATTGCATCAATGGGGTTTTAGAGGCAACCTTCCGCAATTTATAATGTCATTTCTGTCTGATCGCTATTTTAAGGTACGTGTGGGCAACAATCTATCATCTCCTCGGCTACAAGAAAATGGTATCGCGCAAGGGTCCACGCTCAGTTGCACTCTCTTTCTTGTTGCCATCAATAGCATCGCTGAGGGTATAAATCCCAATATTGGGCGCTGCCTGTATGTTGATGACTTATGTGTCATTGCTTCAGGTAAGACCATAGCGGATGTCAGACAGCTACTTCAACCAGCCATCGATAACATATACTCATCTGCAAGGAACGAAGGCCTACGGCTGTCGAAAGAAAAAACCAAGTA
>CATOUR010000503.1:0-56809 GCA_951848785.1 Callosobruchus maculatus
ACAACAGAAAGCAAGCAAATAACGGCTGTAAATGGTAGAAAACGACCGAATACAACCAAATAGAACAGAAAACAGAGCATAACAACAGAAAGCAGGCAGATAACAGCACTAAACTATAGAAAACGACTAAATTCAGCCGAATACAACAAGAAAAGGACAGAAAACAGCTAAAAACAACAGAAATCAAGCAGATAACAACTGTAAACGGTACAAAACCACCAAATACAACCGAATAGAGTCAAAACTAACGCAAAACGACAGAGAGCAAGCAGATAACGGCTGTAAACGCTAGAAAGCGACCGAGTACAACCAAATAGAACAGAAAACAGAGCATAACAACAGAAAGCGGGCAGATAACAGCGCTAAACAATAGAAAACGACTAAAATCAGCCGAATACAACAAGAAAAGAACAGAAAATAGCTAAAAACAACAAAAAGCAGGCAGATAACAGCTGTAAACGGTAGAAAATGACCAAATACAACCGAGTAGAGTCAAATCCAGCTAAAAACGACAGAAAGTAAGCAGATAACAGCGCTAAGCAACAGAAAACGACTAAATACAGCGGAATACAACTGAAAATAACAGAAAGCAGCTCCTAGAACAACAGAAAGCAAGCAGATAACGGCTGTAAACGGTAGAAAACGACCGAATACAACCAAATAGAACAGAAAACAGAGCATAACAACAGAAAGCAGGCAGATAACAGCGGTAAACAATAGAAAGCGACTAAATTCAGCCGAATACAACAAGAAAAGGACAGAAAACAGCTAAAAGCAACAGAAATCAAGCAGATAACAACTGTAAACGGTACAAAACGACCAAATACAACCAAATAGAGTCAAAGCTAACGCAAAACGACAGAAAGCAGGCAGATAACGGCTGTAAACGCTAGAAAGCGACCGAGTACAACCAAATAGAACAGAAAACAGAGCATAACAACAGAAAGCGGGCAGATAACAGCGCTAAACAACAGAAAACGACAAAACACAGCCGAATACATCCGAAAATAACAGAAAACAGCTCTCAAAACAACAGAAAGCAAGCAGATAACGGCTGTAAACGGTAGAAAGCGACTGAATACAACCAAATACAACAGAAAACAGAGCATAACAACAGAAAGAAGGCAGATAAAAGCGCTAAACAATAAAAAACGACTAATCTCAGCCGAATACAACAAGAAAAGAACAGAAAACAGCTAAAAACAACAGAAATCGAGTAGATACCAACTGTAAACGATAGAAAACGACCAAGTACAACCGAATAGAGCCAAAACCGACAGAAAGCAAGCAGATAACAGCGCTAAACAAGAGAAAACGACTAAGCACAGCCGAATACATCCGAAGATAACAGAAAACGGCTCTCAAAGCAACAGAAAGCAAGCAGATAACGGCTGTAAACGCTAGAAAGCGACCGAGTACAACCAAATAGAACAGAAAACAGAGCATAACAACAGAAAGCGGGCAGATAACAGCGCTAAACAATAGAAAACGACTAAATTCAGCCGAATACAACTAGAAAAGAACAGAAAATAGCTAAAAACAGCAGAAAGCAGGCAGATAACAGCTGTAAACGGTAGAAAATGACCAAATACAACCGAATAGAGTCAAATCCAGCTAAAAACGACCGAAAGTAAGCAGATAACAGCGCTAAGCAACAGAAAACGACTAAATACAGCGGAATACAACTGAAAATAACAGAAAACAGCTCCCAAAACAACAGAAAGCAAGCAGATAACGGCTGTAAACGGTAGAAAACGACCGAATACAACCATATAGAACAGAAAACAGAGCATAACAACAGAAAGCAGGCAGATAACAGCGCTAAACAATAAAAAACGACTAAATTCAGCCGAATACAACGAGAAAAGAACAGAAAACAGCTAAAAACAACAGAAATCGAGTAGATAACAACTGTAAACGATAGAAAACGACCAAATACAACCGAATAGAGCCAAAAACCGACAGAAAGCAAGCAGATAATAGCGCTAAACAAGAGAAAACGACTAAGCACAGCCGAATACATCCGAAAATAACAGAAAACAGCTGTCAAAGCAACAGAAAGCAAGCAGATAACGGCTGTAAACGGTAGGAAACGGCCGCATACAACTAAATAGAACAGAAAATAGAGCATAACAACAGAAAGCGGGCAGATAACAGCGCTAAACAATAGAAAACGACTAAATTCAGCCGAATACAACAAGAAAAGGACAGAAAACAGCTAAAAACAACAGAAATCAAGCAGATAACAACTGTAAACGGTACAAAACGACCAAATACAACCGAATAGGGACAGAACTAACTCAAAACGACAGAAAGCAAGCAGATAACAGCGGGAAACAGCAGAAAACGACTAAACACAGCCGAATACAACCAAATTGAGTAGAAAACAGCTAAAAACAACAGAAAGCAGGCCGATAACAGCTGTAAACGGTAGAAAATGACCAAATACAACCGAATAGAGCCAAATCCGGCTAAAAACGACAGAAAGTAAGCAGATAACAGCGCTGGACAACAGAAAACCACTAAACACAGCGGAATACAACTGAAAATAACAGAAAACAGCTCTTAGAACAACAGAAAGCAAGCAGATAACGGCTGTAAACGGTAGAAAACGACCGAATACAACCAAATAGAACAGAGAACAGAGCATAACAACAGAAAGCAGGCAGATAACAGCGCCGAACAATAGAAAACGACTTAATTCAGCCGAATACAACAAGAAATGGACAGAAAACAGCTAAAAACAACAGAAATCAAGCAGATAACAACTGTAAACTGTACAAAACGACCAAATACAACCGAATAGAGTCAAAACTAACGCAAAACGACAGAAAGCAAGCAGATAACGGCTGTAAACGCTAGAAAGCGACCGAGTACAACCAAATAGAACAGAAAACAGAGCATAACAACAGAAAGCGGGCAGATAACAGCGCTAAACAATAGAAAACGACTAAATTCAGCCGAATACAACAAGAAAAGAACAGAAAATAGCTAAAAACAACAAAAAGCAGGCAGATAACAGCTGTACACGGCAGAAAATGACCAAATACAACCTAATAGAGTCAAATCCAGCTAAAAACGACAGAAAGTAAGCAGATAACAGCGCTAAGCAACAGAAAACGACTAAATACAGCGGAATACAACTGAAAATAACAGAAAACAGCTCCTAGAACAACAGAAAGCAAGCAGATAACGGCTGTAAACGGTAGAAAACGACCGAATGCAACCAAACAGAACAGAAAACAGAGCATAACAACAGAAAGCAGGCAGATAACTGCGCTAAACAATAGAAAATGACTAAATTCAGCCGAATACAACAAGAAAAGAACAGAAAACAGCTAAAAACAACAGAAATCAAGCAGATAACAACTGTAAACGGTACAAAACGACCAAATACAACCGAATAGAACAGAAAACAGAGCATAACAACAGAAAGCAGGCAGATAACAGCGCTAAACAACAGAAAACGACAAAACACAGCCGAATACATCCGAAAATAACAGAAAACAGCTCTCAAAACAACAGAAAGCAAGCAGATAACGGCTGTAAACGGTAGAAAACGACTGAATACAACCAAATAGAACAGAAAACAGAGCATAACAACAGAAAGAAGGCAGATAAAAGCGCTAAACAATAAAAAACGACTAAATTCAGCCGAATACAACAAGAAAAGAACAGAAAACAGCTAAAAACAACAGAAATCGAGTAGATAACAACTGTAAACGATAGAAAACGACCAAATACAACCTAATAGGGTCAGAACTAACTCAAAACGACAGAAAGCAAGCAGATAACAGCGGGAAACAGCAGAAAACGACTAAACACAGCCGAATACAACCAAAATGAGTAGAAAACAGCTAAAAACAACAGAAAGCAGGCAGATAGCAGCTGTAAACGGTAGAAAATGACCAAATACAACCGAATAGAGCCAAATCCGGCTAAAAACGACAGAAAGTAAGCAGATAACAGCGCTAAGCAACAGAAAACGACTAAATACAGCGGAATACAACTGAAAATAACAGAAAACAGCTCCTAGAACAACAGAAAGCAAGTAGATAACGGCTGTAAACGGTAGAAAACGACCGAATACAACCATATAGAACAGAAAACAGAGCATAACAACAGAAAGCAGGCAGATAGCAGCGCTAAACAATAAAAAACGACTAAATTCAGCCGAATACAACAAGAAAAGAACAGAAAACAGCTAAAAACAACAGAAATCGAGTAGCTAACAACTGTAAACGATAGAAAACGACCAAATACAACCGAATAGAGCCAAAAACCGACAGAAAGCAAGCAGATAACAGCGCTAAACAAGAGAATACCACTAAGCACAGCCGAATACATCCGAAAATAACAGAAAACAGCTCTCAATGCAACAGAAAGCAAGCAGATAACGGCTGTAAACGGTAGGAAACGGCCGCATACAACTAAATAGAACAGAAAACAGAGCATAACAACAGAAAGCGGGCAGATAACAGCGCTAAACAATAGAAAACGACTAAATTCAGCCGAATACAACAAGAAAAGAACAGAAAATAGCTAAAAACAACAGAAATCAAGCAGATAACAACTGTAAACGATAGAACACGACCAAATACAACCGAATAGGGACAGAACTAACTCAAAGCGACAGAAAGCAAGCAGATAACAGCGGGAAACAGCAGAAAACGACTAAACACAGCCGAATACAACCAAAATGAGTAGAAAACAGCTAAAAACAACAGAAAGCAGGCAGATAATAGCTGTAAACGGTAGAAAATGACCAAATACAACCGAATAGAGCCAAATCCGGCTAAAAACGACAGAAAGTAAGCAGATAACAGCGCTGGACAACAGAAAACCACTAAACACAGCGGAATACAACTGAAAATAACAGAAAACAGCTCTTAGAACAACAGAAAGCAAGCAGATAACGGCTGTAAACGGTAGAAAACGACCGAATACAACCAAATAGAACAGAGAACAGAGCATAACAACAGAAAGCAGGCAGATAACAGCGCCAAACAATAGAAAACGACTTAATTCAGCCGAATACAACAAGAAAAGGACAGAAAACAGCTAAAAACAACAGAAATCAAGCAGATAACAACTGTAAACTGTACAAAACGACCAAATACAACCGAATAGAGTCAAAACTAACGCAAAACGACAGAAAGCAAGCAGATAACGGCTGTAAACGCTAGAAAGCGACCGAGTACAACCAAATAGAACAGAAAACAGAGCATAACAACAGAAAGCGGGCAGATAACAGCGCCAAACAATAGAAAACGACTAAACACAGCCGAATACAACCAAAATGAGTAGAAAACAGCTAAAAACAACAGAAAGCAGGCAGATAACAGCTGTAAACGGTAGAAAATGACCAAATACAACCGAATACAGCCAAATCCGGCTAAAAACGACAGAAAGTAAGCAGATAACAGCGCTGGACAACAGAAAACCACTAAACACAGCGGAATACAACTGAAAATAACAGAAAACAGCTCCTAAAACAACAGAAAGCAAGCAGATAACGGCTGTGAACGGTAGAAAACGACCGAATACAACCAAATATAACAGAAAACAGAGCATAACAACAGAAAGCAGGCAGATAAATAGAAAATGACTAAATTCAGCCGAATACAACAAGAAAAGAACAGAAAACAGCTAAAAACAACAGAAATCAAGCAGATAACAACTGTAAACGGTACAAAACGACGCAAATACAACCGAATAGAACAGAAAACAGAGCATAGCAACAGAAAGCAGGCAGATAACAGCGCTAAACAACAGAAAAACGACAAAACACAGCCGAAATACATCCCGAAAATAACAGAAAAACAGCTCTCAAAGCAACAAAAAGCAAGCAGATAACGGCTTGTTAACGGTAGAAAAACGAGCCGAATACAACCAAATCGACACAGAAAACAGAGCATAACAACAGAAAGCAGGCAGATAAACAGCGCTAAACAATAGAAAACGACTAAATTCAGCCGAATACAACAAGAAAAGGACAGAAAACAGCTTAAAAACAACAGAAATCAAGCAGATAACAACTGTAAACGATACAAAGCGACCAAATACAACCGAATAGAGTCAAAACTAACGCAAAACGACAGAAAGCAAGCAGATAACGGCTGTAAACGCTAGAAAGCGACCGAGTACATCCAAATAGAACAGAAAACAGAGCATAACAACAGAAAGCGGGCAGATAACAGCGCTAAACAATAGAAAATGACTAAATTCAGCCGAATACAACAAGAAAAGAACAGAAAACAGCTAAAAACAACAGAAATCAAGCAGATAACAACTGTAAACGGTACAGAACGACCAAATACAACCGAATAGAACAGAAAACAGAGCATAACAACAGAAAGCAGGCAGATAACAGCGCTAAACAACAGAAAACGACAAAACACAGCCGAATACATCCGAAAATAACAGAAAACAGCTCTCAAAGCAACAGAAAGCAAGCAGATAACGGCTGTAAACGGTAGGAACGGCCGCATACAACTAAATAGAACAGAAAACAGAGCATAAAAACAGAAAGCAGGCAGATAACAGCGCTAAACGATAGAAAACGACTAAATTCAGCCGAATACAACAAGAAAAGGACAGAAAACAGCTAAAAACAACAGAAATCAAGCAGATAACAACTGTAAACGGTACAAAACGACCAAATACAACCGAATAGAGTCAAAACTAACGCAAAACGACAGAAAGCAAGCAGATAACGGCTGTAAACGCTAGAAAGCGACCGAGTACAACCAAATAGAACGGAAAACAGAGCATAACATCAGAAAGCGGGCAGATAACAGCTGTAAACGGTAGAAAATGACCAAATACAACCGAATAGAGTCAAATCCAGCTAAAAACGACAGAAAGTAAGGAGATAACAGCGGTAAGCAACAGAAAATGACTAAATACAGCCGAATACATCCGAAAATAACAGAAAACAGCTCTCAAAACAACAGAAAGCAAGCAGATAACGGCTGTAAACGGTAGAAAACGACTGAATACAATCAAATAGAACAGAAAACAGAGCATAACAACAGAAAGAAGGCAGATAAAAGCGCTAAACAATAAAAAACGACTAAATTCAGCCGAAAACAACAAGAAAAGAACAGAAAACAGCTAAAAACAACAGAAATCGAGTAGATAACAACTGTAAACGATAGAAAACGACCAAATACAACCGAATAGAGCCAAAACCGACAGAAAGCAAGCAGATAACAGCGCTAAACAAGAGAAAACGACTAAGCACAGCCGAATACATCCGAAAATAACAGAAAACAGCTCTCAAAGCAACAGAAAGAAAGCAGATGACTGCTGCAAACGGTAGGAAACGGCCGCATACAACTAAATAGAACAGAAAACAGAGCATAACAACAGAAAGCGGGCAGATAACAGCGCTAAACAATAGAAAACGACTAAATTCAGCCGAATACAACAAGAAAAGAACAGAAAATAGCTAAAAACAACAGAAATCAAGCAGATAACAACTGTAAACGATAGAAAACGACCAAATACAATCGAATGGGGTCAGAACTAACTCAAAACGACAGAAAGCAAGCAGATAACAGCGGGAAACAGCAGAAAACGACTAAACACAGCCGAATACAACCAAAATGAGTAGAAAACAGCTAAAAACTTCAGAAAGCAGGCAGATAGCAGCTGTAAATGGTAGAAAATGACCAAATACAACCGAATAGAGTCAAATCCGGCTAAAAACGACAGAAAGTAAGCAGATAACAGCGCTAAACAATAGAAAACGACTAAATTCAGCCGAATAAAACAAGAAAAGGACAGAAAACAGCTAAAAACAACAGAAATCAAGCAGATAACAACTGTAAACGGTACAAAACGACCAAATACAACCGAATAGAGTCAAAACTAACGCAAAACGACAGAAAGCAAGCAGATAACGGCTGTAAACGCTAGAAAGCGACCGAGTACAACCAAATAGAACAGAAAACAGAGCATAACAACAGAAAGCGGGCAGATAACAGCGCTAAACAATAGAAAACGACTAAATTCAGCCGAATACAACAAGAAAAGAACAGAAAATAGCTAAAAACAACAAAAAGCAGGCAGATAACAGCTGTAAACGGTAGAAAATGACCAAATACAACCGAATAGAGCCAAATCCGGCTAAAAACGACAGAGCGTAAGCAGATAACAGCGCTAGACAACAGAAAACCACTAAACCCAGCGGAATACAACTGAAAATAACAGAAAACGGCTCTTAGAACAACAGAAAGCAAGCAAATAACGGCTGTAAATGGTAGAAAACGACCGAATACAACCAAATAGAACAGAAAACAGAGCATAACAACAGAAAGCAGGCAGATAACAGCACTAAACTATAGAAAACGACTAAATTCAGCCGAATACAACAAGAAAAGAACAGAAAATAGCTAAAAACAACAAAAAGCAGGCAGATAAGAGCTGTAAACGGTAGAAAATGACCAAATACAACCGAATAGAGTCAAATCCAGCTAAAAACGACAGAAAGTAAGGAGATAACAGCGGTAAGCAACAGAAAATGACTAAATACAGCCGAATACATCCGAAAATAACAGAAAACAGCTCTCAAAACAACAGAAAGCAAGCAGATAACGGCTGTAAACGGTAGAAAACGACTGAATACAATCAAATAGAACAGAAAACAGAGCATAACAACAGAAAGAAGGCAGATAAAAGCGCTAAACAATAAAAAACGACTAAATTCAGCCGAAAACAACAAGAAAAGAACAGAAAACAGCTAAAAACAACAGAAATCGAGTAGATAACAACTGTAAACGATAGAAAACGACCAAATACAACCGAATAGAGCCAAAACCGACAGAAAGCAAGCAGATAACAGCGCTAAACAAGAGAAAACGACTAAGCACAGCCGAATACATCCGAAAATAACAGAAAACAGCTCTCAAAGCAACAGAAAGAAAGCAGATGACTGCTGCAAACGGTAGGAAACGGCCGCATACAACTAAATAGAACAGAAAACAGAGCATAACAACAGAAAGCGGGCAGATAACAGCGCTAAACAATAGAAAACGACTAAATTCAGCCGAATACAACAAGAAAAGAACAGAAAATAGCTAAAAACAACAGAAATCAAGCAGATAACAACTGTAAACGATAGAAAACGCCCAAATACAACCGAATGGGGTCAGAACTAACTCAAAACGACAGAAAGCAAGCAGATAACAGCGGGAAACAGCAGAAAACGACTAAGCACAGCCGAATACAACCAAAATGAGTAGAAAACAGCTAAAAACTTCAGAAAGCAGGCAGATAGCAGCTGTAAATGGTAGAAAATGACCAAATACAACCGAATAGAGTCAAATCCGGCTAAAAACGACAGAAAGTAAGCAGATAACAGCGCTAAACAATAGAAAACGACTAAATTCAGCCGAATAAAACAAGAAAAGGACAGAAAACAGCTAAAAACAACAGAAATCAAGCAGATAACAACTGTAAACGGTACAAAACGACCAAATACAACCGAATAGAGTCAAAACTAACGCAAAACGACAGAAAGCAAGCAGATAACGGCTGTAAACGCTAGAAAGCGACCGAGTACAACCAAATAGAACAGAAAACAGAGCATAACAACAGAAAGCGGGCAGATAACAGCGCTAAACAATAGAAAACGACTAAATTCAGCCGAATACAACAAGAAAAGAACAGAAAATAGCTAAAAACAACAAAAAGCAGGCAGATAACAGCTGTAAACGGTAGAAAATGACCAAATACAACCGAATAGAGCCAAATCCGGCTAAAAACGACAGAGCGTAAGCAGATAACAGCGCTAGACAACAGAAAACCACTAAACCCAGCGGAATACAACTGAAAATAACGGAAAACGGCTCTTAGAACAACAGAAAGCAAGCAAATAACGGCTGTAAATGGTAGAAAACGACCGAATACAACCAAATAGAACAGAAAACAGAGCATAACAACAGAAAGCAGGCAGATAACAGCACTAAACTATAGAAAACGACTAAATTCAGCCGAATACAACAAGAAAAGGACAGAAAACAGCTAAAAACAACAGAAATCAAGCAGATAACAACTGTAAACGGTACAAAACCACCAAATACAACCGAATAGAGTCAAAACTAACGCAAAACGACAGAGAGCAAGCAGATAACGGCTGTAAACGCTAGAAAGCGACCGAGTACAACCAAATAGAACAGAAAACAGAGCATAACAACAGAAAGCGGGCAGATAACAGCTGTAAACGGTAGAAAATGACCAAATACAACCGAATAGAGTCAAATACAGCTAAAAACGACAGAAAGTAAGCAGATAACAGCGCTAAGCAACAGGAAACGACTAAATACAGCGGAATACAACTGAAAATAACAGAAAACAGCTCCTAGGACAACAGAAGGCAAGCAGATAACGGCTGTAAACGGTAGAAAACGACCGAATACAACCAAATAGAACAGAAAACAGAGCATAACAACAGAAAGCAGGCAGATAACAGCGCTAAACAATAGAAAATGACTAAATTCAGTCGAATACAACAAGAAAAGAACAGAAAACAGCTAAAAACAACAGAAATCAAGCAGATAGCAACTGTAAACGGTACAAAACCACCAAATACAACCGAATAGAACAGAAAACAGAGCATAACAACAGAAAGCAGGCAGATAACAGCGCTAAACAACAGAAAACGACAAAACATAGCCGAATACATCCGAAAATAACAGAAAACAGCTCTCAAAACAACAGAAAGCAAGCAGATAACGGCTGTAAACGGTAGAAAACGACTGAATACAACCAAATAGAGCAGAAAACAGAGCACAACAACAGAAAGAAGGCAGATAAGAGCGCTAAACAACAAAAAACGACTAAATTCAGCCGAATACAACAAGAAAAGAACAGAAAACAGCTAAAAACAACAGAAATCGAGTAGATAACAGCTGTAAACGATAGAAAACGACCAAATACAACCGAATAGAGCCAAAACCGACAGAAAGCAAGCAGATAACAGCGCTAAACAAGAAAAAACGACTAAGCACAGCCGAATACATCCGAAAATAACAGAAAACAGCTCTCAAAGCAACAGAAAGCAAGCAGATAACGGCTGTAAACGGTAGGAAACGGCCGCATACAACTAAACAGAACAGAAGAAAGAGCATAACAACAGAAAGCGGGCAGATAACAGCGCTAAACAATAGAAAACGACTAAATTCAGCCGAATACAACAAGAAAAGAACAGAAAATAGCTAAAAACAACAGAAATCAAGCAGATAACAACTGTGAGCGATAGAAAACCACCAAATACAACCGAATAGGGTCAGAACTAACTCAAAACGACAGAAAGCAAGGAGATAACAGCGGGAAACAGCAGAAAACGACTAAACACAGCCGAATACAACCAAAATGAGTAGAAAACAGCTAAATACAACAGAAAGCAGGCAGATAACAGCTCTAAACGGTAGAAAATGACCAAATACAACCGAATAGAGCCAAATCCGGCTAAAAACGACAGAAAGTAAGCAGATAACAGCGCTCGACAACAGAAAACCACTAAGCACAGCGGAATACAACTGAAAATAACAGAAGACAGCTCTTAGAACAACAGAAAGCAAGCAGATAACGGCTGTAAACGGTAGAAAACGACCGAATACAACCAGATAGAACAGAAGACAGAGCATAACAACAGAAAGCAGGCAGATAACAGCGCTAAACAATAGAAAACGACTAAATTCAGCCGAATACAACAAGAAAAGGACAGAAAACAGCTAAAAACAACAGAAATCAAGCAGATAACAACTGTAAACGGTACAAAACGACCAAATACAACCGAATAGAGTCAAAACTAACGCAAAACGACAGAAAGCAAGCAGATAACGGCTGTAAACGCTAGAAAGCGACCGAGTACAACCAAATAGAACAGAAAACAGAGCATAACAACAGAAAGCGGGCAGATAACAGCGTTAAACAATAGAAAACGACCAAATTCAGCAGAATACAACAAGAAAAGAACAGAAAATAGCTAAAAACAACAAAAAGCAGGCAGATAACAGCTGTAAACGGTAGAAAATGACCAAATACAGCCGAGTAGAGTCAAATCCAGCTAAAAACGACAGAAAGTAAGCAGATAACAGCGCTAAGCAACAGAAAACGACTAAATACAGCGGAATACAACTGAAAATAACAGAAAACAGCTCCTAGAACAACAGAAAGCAAGCAGATTACGGCTGTGAACGGTAGAAAACGACCGAATACAACCAAATAGAACAGAAAACAGAGCATAACAACAGAAAGCAGGCAGATAACAGCGCTAAACAACAGAAAACGACAAAACACAGCCGAATACATCCGAAAATAACAGAAAACAGCTCTCAAAACAACAGAAAGCAAGCAGATAACGGCTGTAAACGGTAGAAAACGACTGAATACAACCAAATAGAACAGAAAACACAGCATAACAACAGAAAGAAGGCAGATAAAAGCGCTAAACTATAAAAAACGACTAAATTCAGCCGAATACAACAAGAAAAGAAAAGAAAACAGCTAAAAACAACAGAAATCGAGTAGATAACAACTGTAAACGATAGAAAACGACCAAATACAACCTAATAGAGTCAGAACTAACTCAAAACGACAGAAAGCAAGCAGATAACAGCAGTAGTATGGATATGCCGGTTCTGATCCTCCCTGAAGGTCATTCAAATGGGGTGGGGATGACCTTGGTTTCCATATTTCATGAGGTGTATTGACGTGGGTTTTTCTTATAGGTGCCGGTTCTGATCCTCCCTGAAGGTCATTTTGTAACGTTGTCTTTCCAAAAGTGATCGTATCTTAATGGGGCTTTTTAAATGGGGTGTTGGGTAACCTTGAGAGTTCCAGTTCACATTGACTGATTGTGAAATATTTGTTATTAGTGTTTGTATTGGTTGTTTGTATAACCTTGAAATTAGTTGTATGATTTTCCTATGAGGATCGATAGTGATCCTCCCTGAATGTTATTAAAATGGGGTGGGGATAGCCTTGAGCTTGGCCTTTCAAAAGAACGTGTTTTGCTAACGTCGGGCCTTGCATGATAAGCGAATGAGTGGAGGTGGGGGTACGATGCCCTTGAGTATCTAGCTATAAATCGAGGAGGCTCGATCATCGATGCCACAGTTGCTTGACAGACAGTGATCAAGATATAGTCTAATAAGATGCATACATGTAGTGATTGCGGTGATAATTTTACGCGTTCGGACAATTTGCGTCGACATCAGAGAAATGTTTGCAGTGGCAGTTCCACAAGTGGACCACAAGCTAAAAAAATTAAATTGGATAGTACACCTCCGAATATGATATGTCCTTGCTGCAATGTTTCACTTCCGAAAAATCGAATGACTGCCCACGCAAGGACATTACAACATAGAACAAATTCATCGATCCCGATCACTGATGGTGTGAGACTTATAAAAAGTGCATTCAAATGTAGAATTGCCAGCTATAGATTTAGCCCATCAGAATTGTATACCGACTTTAAAGAGTTTTTCGATAACATCAAGCAAAATACTCTAGATGTAATAGAAGAGAAACTTCGAGTGCACAGAGCCCTGAAAGTGAACATGGAAGTATTCGGGAAGTATGTATTACAAACGAGTGATGTGGCAGACGTCAAATCCTTCAATACGGTTAATAAAGTAATAGACGAGAGCACAGACCTATCTGATGTTTATCAACGGTTTGCTGATGAAATTACATCCCAATCATCTGAGTTTGAGGAGAAGGATTCTGGTATGTTAGATATTTAGAGAAGTGCATAAATTGAGATAGTAACCTTTGTTGTTTTATTTTCAGGGTGGGCGATCGAATGTATCCTTTATGCTGAAGTGAACATTAACAAGTTTTCACCATTGGGTGGATCGTCTTATATAAAGTTACCATACTTTATAGAGAAAAAGAAGGCAGTGGTAAATGTGCGAAATCAAGACCAGTGTTGCTTTGCTTGGGCCGTCACATCAGCGCTACTACCAGCAAGCACCCGAGTAGCGGAAGTGTCATCCTACCCGCATTTTTCAACCATATTGAATGTCCACGGTATGAACTTTCCTATTACTTTTAAAGATATCTCATTGTTCGAGAGAAACAATAATATATCTATAAACGTGTACGGAATTGAAAAAATAATCAAAGATGGTAATATCACATACGAAATAGTTGGTCCATTGAGATATGCTCAGAAGAAATTAGCTTTACATGTCAATCTGCTCTATTTAACGGATGATAAGGGGAATGGTCACTATTGTTGGATAAGAGATCTTTCACGGTTAGTTGCACATCAGTTAAGTTCAAACGAGCATAAGCGGTACTTTTGTGACGGTTGTTTGTTATATTTTTCAACTAAGGCGTATCTAGATATTCACCAAAGGAACGATTGCAATCATATATTCACGATAACACCCACAGAAAAATTACGAATTGATAAGTTTGGTAATCAGGTTCCAGAAAACATACTTAAATTCGAGAATTTTGAAAAGCAAATGCCGGTCCCCTTTGTTGTGTATGCGGATTTTGAGTCATTATTAAAACCAATCGATAACTGTGAACCCAACCCAGAATATTCGTATACAAACGAAACCCACACACATGAACCATATTCATTTTCATATTTTATTAAATCTTCATTTGATTCTGACTTATCCAAATTTGTCTTGTATCGAGGTAAAGACGCGGCGAAAGAATTCGTGACAAGGCTAGAAGCTGATCTTAAAGAACTATATTTCAAATATTTGAAAGATGTAACTCCCATGATCCCTTTAACGCCGGAAGAGCAGATTGAATTTGATACTTCAACGAAATGTAACATCTGTGAGAAACCATTTTCAGGATCCGATATTAAAGTTCGCGATCATTGCCACATAACTGGTAAAGTTAGATTCGGGGCTGCACATTCGAAATGTAATTTAAATTTCAAATTACCAAATTTTATACCAATTATAACGCACAATTTAAGTGGGTACGATTGTCACCTATTTATCAAACAACTATCTTCTCATGGAGATAAGATAGACGTGGTAGCCCAGAATAAGGAAAAATACATTTCATTTACAAAAAGTCTGTATATGCATGACTATGTGGACCGAACCGGTAGAATAAGGAGGAAGTTTTTACAAATGAGATTTATCGATAGTTGTCGTTTTCTACCTGGATCTTTACAAGCATTATCAGACAGTTTGACTAGTAGGGATTTTCTGGAGAGTAAAAAGTATTTTTCAGACCCTAGAGTCTTTAATTTAATTAGACAGAAAGGTGTATTTCCTTACAATTATGTGGATGATGTAAAGAAATTGGATCAAGAATATTTACCGTCAAAGGCAGAGTTTTATGATAAGTTGAATGAGAAAGATATATCTGAGGAGGAATATTCGAGGGCAATAACTGTATGGAGAACGTTCAACTGTAGGAATCTAGGTGAATATTCTGATATTTATTTACGGACAGACGTGCTTCTCTTGTGTGATGTCTTTGAAAGGTTTAGGAGAAATAGTATGAATATTTACAAATTGGATCCAGCACACTATTTTACATCTCCTGGATTGTCTTGGGATGCCATGTTAAAGTATACCAAAGTTAATCTCCAGCTCCTTACGGACATAGATATGATTGGGTTCTTTAAGAATGGTATTCGCGGGGGGATAAGTCAATGCAGCGATAGAATGCACGAAGCAAATAATAAATATTTACCAAATTATGATCCATCTAAAGAATCGACATTTATATCATATCTCGATGCCACGAATCTTTACGGGCATGCTATGTCGTCACCTCTTCCTACGGGAGGTTTTGAATGGATGGGGGATTCAGAAATATCTACATTCGATTTAGAAAATGCCAAAATAGACGGTGAGAATGGCTATGTCTTGGAAGTTGATGTGCGATATCCTGAAGGGTTACACGATTCACATAGCGACCTTCCGTTTTTGGTGGAAAGTATGATCCCACCAAATGCCAAGACAAAGATTCCGAAATTAATCCCAAATCTGTACGACAAGAAAAAATATATTGTACATTATCGCGTACTACAACAAGCTGTACGGTATGGTTTGCAAGTAACCAAGGTTCACAGGATCCTTAAGTTCAAACAATCGTTCTGGTTGAAGGAATATATCGATCTCAATACGGCAATGCGTAATAAAGCAAACAATAAATTTGAAAGGGACTTTTATAAGCTTCTAAATAATGCAATTTTTGGAAAAACTATGGAAAATGTAGATAATAGAAGAGATATAAAGTTGGTCACACATTGGGAAAATCTTCGTAATAGCATCGGTGTCGGAGCACTAGTAGCTCGTCCAAATTTCAAGAGTTGTTCCATGTTCAACGAAAATCTTGCAGCTATCCATTTAGGAAAAGTTAGAGTACATTATTTTAAGCCAATATACGTGGGATTCTGTATACTGGACATATCTAAAATAGTAATGTATGATTTTTTTTATGGGTTTCTTAAAAAGCAGTTCAACGATAAAGTATCTATGCTTTACTGTGATACAGATTCGCAAATTTTGAAAACTCATACAGATGACTTCTATGAATTTATGAGAAATAATATTAGCGAGTTTGATACTTCAAATTATAAACAAAACAATGAGTTCAACATTCCAGTCAATGACTCTATTCTGGGTAAAATGAAAGACGAATTTCCAGAAGATCCTATAATAAGTTTTTACGGAACAGGTGCGAAGGCATACTATATCAAGTCAGTTAAGGGAGAAATGAAAAAAGCAAAGGGTGTTAAAAAAGCAGTAATACAAAATCAGTTATGTGGTAATGATTATAAGCATATACTAGAGAATGGTGGTCTGATTTTAAGAAAAATGAATACATTCAAAAGCAGGTTGCATGATGTATATACAGAAGTCAAAAATAAAGTAGCTTTAGCACACAACGATGATAAAAGGTTTATAATTCCAAATACAACAAAAACTTTACCCTGGGGGCACTCTGACATTCAATTTTACCAAACAGACCCCGCATCGAATGTAAAATATGCTATCGATGCCATTAATCAGATCACCGCGCGAGATGAGGCTCCTGAAGATGGTAATTTAGATCTACTTATACAATTAATGTTAGCCGAAGTTTCTAAATATTAGATTTAAGTTACTGTAAGCTTGTAAAGTGTGATAGTATTAAATATATGTTTGCAGAATAAAGTTGGCACATTTTATTTAACCTAAACTCAGACTACCCACAATCTACATCAGATTCATTGTGAGACTTCAAAAATGACTATAGTTGTTCTAGATATCCAAGGATATAATATCCAGTCTACGTTTGTTCCAAAAGAGATAGGGTTTAAGAAAAGTGGAAGTTTATTTCATTATGTGCTTAAACCCGTCATTAAATTCAATGAACTGAGCGTAAAAGATCAAAGAAGCGTCAAGTTTTTGGAAAAATATAATCATGGCATCAGATACAGTAGTGGAAATACAAATGCGCAACAAATCATGAAAATAATTAAACAACATATCAGGAACAGCGATAAAATCTTTCTTAAGGGCCATCAGAAGTATGAGTATGTAGTGAGAGCTGTAGCTATGTTAAACTTGAAAAACATACAGATAGTGAACATTGAGGCTATAGATCATAGTATCTGTCTTAACGTGGGCATGAGCAGAGCAGAGCAGAGTGTTCATAGCAAAAAGTGTGACTACCATTCCGAAAACACGAATGGGAGATGTGCATTGAGAGTTTGTGAGGCTATTGATTCGTGGATTAGGACACCGCCTCCGTCACATCCGCAACCACATATGAAAGTTCTGAAAGACGAGTCGTTAGCCGAAAGAGCAGATCATAATTTTCATTAATACATAGAGTGCCTTTCTTTTAGATTCATAGTTTTAGATTCAAGTTGTCTGTTCATAATTTTTTGGTTGTTGCAGAATTTAATATCTTAAATAGTTGTTAGTGGAGTCTTGGAATTTTAAGTTGCTTTCAACGTATTATATTTGTAGTTTTAGAATTGATATTTAAATCTTTGTGTATTGCAGTTACTTTTATTTGGTATGTTAATATACACATAAGAAAATTTCAAATTGTATTAATCAATAAATATATCCACAAGAAAGCTTTGAGATATTTATTTAAACGAGTATAATTATAGAAAAGGCGAGCTGTCCCTAGCAGTCGGAGTGTTTCGGGGAATGAGACCCTTTGGGTCTCGTAAAGTCATAATACAGTTTATTTCTTTAATCCCTAAGTCCATAACAAACTTTATTGCCACCCCATGTTTAAGATTAGGTTATTCCACGAAGAGAGGTAAGCCTCTATATAATCCCTAAGCCATTAACAAAATTTTTTATTGCCACCTCATCTTTAAGATTAGATTATTCCACGAAGAGAGGTAAGCCTCTATATAATCCCTAAGCCATTAACAAAATTTGTTATTGCCACCCCATCTTTAAGATTAGGTTATTCCATGAAGAAAGGTAAGCCTCTATAAATACCCATTTAAAATTTAATGGTGCCCCATGGCTACCCTCTTTAAGGCATACACATCTATTAATACATACTTAAAAAATCATTACCGCTCCAGGTATTCAAACTCATGAAATATTTCATAAGTTCTAAATACACATTGATGTAGAAAGAGACAAAAAAAAACATGGCGACATTGGAGTTGATAGGGTAGGGATGTGGGCTGTCTTTCATCCCCATTGGAGGAGTGGGCGTACACCTCTGCCTCTACCCCTACTCTCGAACTATCTGATTGGTGGATTGAGGTCTTAAAAGTGCAGGCGAGGACAGGTAGAAATCATTCTGTCCAGCTTTTGCCGCCAGAATACATCTCACTACCAGCCACCAACTAACCAGCTACGAACCATGTCTCTGAAGAGAAGTGTAAGTAAAAATAATTTTATCCTAACTTGGGAGACCGCTCTACCAACTACCCTCATGGATATGTTTCTAAATATGGTTTTCTCTTTATTGTTACAGATGCCCATCGAATACGACTCAGAAGATGAGTTTCAAAGCTCACCGAAGCGATCGACGCTGCTATCGCGATCGCCTGTTGCCAAGGCTGGTCCCTCGCAAGTACGCGCAAGTCCTACCACCAGGAAAAGGACGGCGCCTATGAAGATGATGACGGGTACCAAACGCCCCAAGAAGGTAGATGGTGATGAATCGCAAAAAAAAGTGGTTGCGATGCAAAAAGAGCCGCGAAAGAAGGTTGTAAGAGTACCGTCGAGTTCGGCAACGCAGCGGAAGCGAAATGAGGGTGCCAAATTTAAGCTGTGTAAGTCGGCATGCAAGACTTACACAGCTCGATTTCGGCAACCTGTACCCCAGTTTGCCACTTCCGCTGCTGTACCGGAGTCGACGGTAGACTTCTCCGTATTGCACGAGGCTCCGACTGTAACGGAACCACCTTTTTGGCGAGAGTCACCCGTCCGGACTTCGGCGGTTGTTGAGGAAGCTACCCCGACATTGCCGTTGTCGATTACTCCACCGGATCAGAATCAAGCACACAAAATTATAGTGCATCAGAATGTGCTTGTTACTGCTCCAGTGGAGTCATCGACGACGACATCTTCGGAGCTTCATCAGGCAAGTCGAAGCCCGGAACCTCTTGCGGTTAATGATGCCCAGTCATCATTTTCACCGGCACCGGCTGACATCCTGGAGGCCTTGCCGCGTACACCCAGGACACCGCGGATATCAGCGACTCAATCGTCCCTCGAGTCGCTGACATCGCACGAGGCCAGTCAACGTAGCAGCGGTAGCGGAAGCAGTGGCGGAAGCAGTAGCGGAAGCAGTAGCGGCAGCAGCAGCCAGACCAGTAGTGGGAGCAGCCAGACTGTGGAGGAGGATCCTGGCTCGCTGCTTGCCAAGGCGACTGCTAAGATGAGAAAGGAACTGCAGGACGCAAGGGTGAGGGTGCAGGAACTGAAGGAGGACCAGTTCCCGCAGATCTTATCGGCCGCCAGGGAGGAGAAGCGAACCGCCGAAGAGTCGAGCCGGCAACTTTGGGGCGACGTTCTGCTGCAGGAGGTGGAGTTGCAGCAACTTCGGGAGGAAGTACTGTCGAGGGAATCGAAGTTGCAGCAACGTCGGAAAGAAGCTCAGCAGCAGGACGTGAAGTTGCGGCAAGCCGGCGGTAAGCTTGAAGGCCTGGAGGAGAGAGCCTCCAAGATAGAAAATTATGAGGCGAAGATAGCAAAGCTGGAGGGACAGATAGCGACGATCGAATCCGTGGATTACCATCCGATCTGTCTGTCCCAAAACCAGAAGGGTGTGTAGTATATATATATATATATATATATAGTATATATATAGATATATACTACACTTTCCCTTATAGTTAGAATTAGGGTTTTATATGTATATATTTAGAGTTAGATATTTGTATAGCATCTTTATTTTATAATTATAGTATTGTATAAATGTATATTTTAACTAATAAATTTTTCATGTATATATAATTGTTATTAAATATATATTTTTTAATTTTAACAAATTTTCATTGAATATATAAAAATCTTATTATATAAATGTATTTTTTAATTTTAATAAAATTTCATGTGTATATAAAAATATTACTGTTTAAATGTATATTTTATTTTTTTATAAATCTTCATGTACAATAATTACAAAAAATGTATTACTCAATTTTAATAAAATTTCATGTATGTATAAAAATATTATTGTTAAAATATATATTTTATAATTAATAACTTTTCATGTATAATAATTACAGAAAATAAATTATACTTGTTCTCAAATTTAGTGTTTCAGTTAATAATATTTTTATAGAATAGTAGCAATGTACAAATGTAATTTTATGTATATCTTATAATTGAAAAAAATATATAAATATATCGATTATGAGATTATTTAATAAATGAGTAACAAAAAAAATATGTGAACAAAAACTTTTGATTTTGTATTTATTTGTATGCAGGTGTTAGATATTTGTGTAAAATTTTCTAAGATAGTAGTAATGTACAAATGTGTTTTTTTATTACAATATTTTTTATGTATGTCTTATAATTAAAAATAAATAAATTCAAATATATATATATCGATTTTGAAATCTAGTTCTTTTCTGGTTAATAAAATGAGAAATAAAAAAAATATGAAAAAAAGTTTAGTCTATAAAAAAATATCTGCGAAAAAATTCATAAGGAAAGTATTCGTCAAAAAATAGGTTAGTTTATCAAAAATATTTGTGAAAAAAAAAACTATAGGTTGGTCTCCAAGACAACAGGATAGTGCATAGTGTCCAACTACACATAGTGCTTACTGGTTCGTGATAAGTATCGGTAAAGGCAGAGACTAGGTCGACGGCTGCGCCGTCGACTACCCGACTGCCCGAAACCCCGGGTGAAAAAAATTATAGGTTGGTTTCTAAGACAACAGGATAGTGCATAGTCTCCAATTACACATAGTGCTTACTGGGTCGTGCTAAGTTTCGGTAAAGGTGGAGGTTAGGTCGACTGCTGCGCCGTCGACTAACATCGACACGGGCGGTGGGTCGACGGCTCCGCCGTCGACCCACCTTATCTCGCCGCGCATGCAAAGGCGAGGCGGCGCCGAGCCTTTGTATGCGCGGCTCGGCGGCTTCGCCGTAGCATGTGCCGCCGCCGTGCCGGCCCATAGAGCCGGCGGCACATGCTGCGGCGAAGCCGCCGAGCCGCGCATACAAAGGCTCGGCGGAGGCCCATTTTGACGCATTTTGAGGGCCAAATGTGATCTTCAACGGTCCTTCAAAACGGTGGTTTTTCAGAAAAAAAGAGTGAAAAAAAAAACGTTAGAAGCATGAAAAAATCGAGATAGACAAAATTGGAAGACTGATAAAAAATGAGAAAATAAAGTACACCACTGAATAAAATTTTTAGAAAGATCGTTTGTTGGCAAAGCCGCCCACGCTCGATGAATTTTTTTTCTGTCACGATGGTAAGGTTTTTTGAAAAAAGGTACGATTTAGAAAAACAAGTTTATTGGTTAATACAAAAAAAAATCTCTTTATAATTTAATAATAGCACCTCATGTCTCCTCCTCGCTATCTATGAGAAAAGGCAGTTCTATCCGCGCACCTCTAAGGTTTGATGGACCATCTGGACGATAAGGATCAGCATCATCATCATCATCGCTGTTATCTGATGAGCTGTCTATAGTAGACAACAGGAACCCCAGCGGCTGTACTGTGGAATCGCATGGTCCATGGTCCATCGGTGGTCTCGCCACCGCCCAATGAGATTGGTCGGGTGTCTCATCATCCGGTACCGCAGTCTCCATACTCCATATGCTGGAACTGTCCTCTTGATCCTGCATCCAAGACGTGGAGTCGCAAGGTCCGTTTGACTCTGTATTGAAGTCCATTTCGCTGCTAGTTGTATTACTGTACCAGTTGACTCTGCACTATGTTTTTCATTGACAAGAACTCTGCCTTTTATGTTCTAAGCTCCCCACACTAAAGCCCCCTCCATACCTCCCCACCTCTTCATTTTATTTGTGGAACATCGGTGGCGTTGGGTGGTGGGTACTGTAAAGCCACACCCTAATCCACAAGGTATATTTACCGTTTCTGTTAGCCCACTGGTACTTACACAATATACCATCATCAAATAAAAGATCATACCTTTTTTTTATTTTTATTCAATATTCGTAATATGAGGCAAATCAATACATATAATGTATATAAATATATATAATATTTTGCTGTTTATTTTACAACTCAAAGAAAGATATAATACGTTCCTTCTCTTCAGTCAGCTTGCATCTTTTTTGAGTTGATGTCACTCGTAGGGTGTCGATTCTCTTCTTGCAATCATCCAACTGTCGCTTTCTCCTCGTCTTGGTTTCTTTTACACGCTTCCTTTCATCGTCTAGCTGTTTCAACTTTTGCTCATCGATAACTTGTGCTGCTTGGAGACTATCGTTCAGTGCCAGCTCCTCTACCAGTTGCCGCTCATTATTTGCAATTTCATCCTTGATGCGTTGAACAGTACTCCTCAACGCTTCCGTCTGGTCTTCGATCTCTGTTTTTGGAGGTTTATTTGATTTTTCCAATGTCTGCCGCAATAATGCTCCAAGAGGCTTGGAAGGTGCCTTTTTTATTTTTCTACTCGTTATCGCAGGCACTGTACTTGTGGACGCTTGCATCGCATCCACGCCAGCTCCTATAGCTACAGGAGTATTCACACTGGTTGCCAGGACAGGCACTGCACTTGCGGCTGCTTCCGTTGCATCCACGCCAGCTCCTATTGCTGCAGGGGTGTTCACACTGGTGTTGTTTTCAGCTGGTGGGTTCACATGGACGAATTCTTCAAGTTCTTCTTGGACATCTGCAGCCAGCTGCGTAAAAGGCAACCCCTCATTTTCGAACTCCTGCAGAATGGCCTGTAAGTCGTCCCCGACGACTATAATATCTTGATTGTTGGTTGCGGCCATAATGTTGGTGATATAGGTATGATATACAATATTTTTCTGCGGAACGGTACGATTTTCTGAAGAACGTAGAACTGAAAAACCTTACAGAATGAAGCTGTATTTATACCCAAAAATTCACAACATAATTCAGTTGTAAAATCAGAGCGGAGGGGACGAATACTTGGATGGGGAGGATGGGCGAAACAATCACAACCAATAAGCTTTAGATGGGTGGGTTGGGTGAAACTATCGCATCCAATAAGGTTATATTGGTGGGAGCATCCACAATTCTTGTTGGTTTCAGATATCGATATAGTGGTACACAGATCTAAATTAGCATGGTTGGGGTTGGGCGACAAAGTATTTCAGGAGCAGGTGATGACGTGCGAATGTGTTGCCAAAGCATATAACATTTCCACCAATAGGGATTTATGGTCTATACGCCGATTGGCTGGTGGGTTGGTCGTTCTATATTCCCGTTTCAATAGCAGTTGATGACGTACGAATGCGTTGCCAAAGCATATAACATTTCCACCAATAGCGATTTATGGTCTATACGCCGATTGGCTGGTGGGTTGATCTTTCTTATATTCCCGTTTCAATAGCAGTTGATGACGTGTGAATGCGTTGCCAAAGCATATAACGTACTTAATGGTCTATACGCCGATTGGCTGGTGGGTTGGTCTTTCTATATTCCTGAAACGACGTACCCTAAGAGAGGATTGAAGCGGAGAAGGGGAAGCGTTAGTCCCCTAATATCGTATAAATACGGTGGCTGAACGAGAATTATTTAGTGAAGTTCGTGATTCAGTTCTTCAGTTATAGCAAGATTACAACAAGATAATCAAGAGGAAGAACGAGAATGGAAGCCGTAGGATTCAACATCTTGGACTTGGAGCACCTGAGTCAAGGTAAACATTATTCTGCCATTGTATACATTGCGTACAAGTAACAAGTCAAAATACAGCAAGTCTGTTTTCGCTAGTTTCCACTCATATGTATTTCTACAATGTACTCTTCTTTTCTTTTCAGCACCAGAGGTCATTCCGGGTGACAGCCGATACAGCGGCTTCACAGAGGTGGCGAGGCGGCTGCGGGCGACAGCATGTCAGGGTGGTGTGGCAGCATCGACCGCAGATCACCGGACATTTGGTCTGCGGCAATGTCCGCTGATCGCGGACCATCTAGTGAAGCCGTCGTCGATGGCTAATCACCTGGTGCGGTGTCGGCGAAGATTGGCAGAGAGTCATGCACCATCTGAAGGTACCTATGTAGTTTGTTTATGAGTAATTATTTCCGAGTTTATGAAATGCTACCTTTATTGATGACACTAAAAATTTATCAAAAACAGTTTATCTTTCTATGTTTTTACTTTTTTTGTGAAGCAAACGTATTCTATTACAAACTAACCATATACTCATCGATAATTCTTTCTTTTTACAGCTTCTGACAACCGTGGGGTAAAAGGAAGAGAGCAGGGTGATGAAGTCGCCACCACCAATGTAGAGGTGCAGATTGAAGGTATAAAATGTGTTCATTAAATGCGAAAAAATCAAACCACCACCAACTTAGCATCTTTTTTTTTTGTTTTGTACCAATCCTATGATATTGATACTTTCAACATGCGCCAACATAGCAATTTTTTATTATTTTTTGTTGTGTATTGATAATATGATATTGATGCTTTCAACGTGTGTACCCATCATTCCTGAAAAATCTAAATTTAATGAAACCTCGTAAGATTTAGCAATATATCCTTATATACCTTTCACCTTTTGCATCTTGCAATCTTCGCACGCATTACAAAACAACACTTTTTTTGTTTCAGAAAACTGGGATAGCGATAACTACCAGAGCTATAAACCGAACTTAGAAAACAGGGCGGTCCTGCGGATGCCCCCACCGTTCTTGTCCAAGAAGGAGAGACGCAGGTGGAGAGCGAGCGAGGTCGCCCGATTTAATAATCTAACAAATTAGTCAATGATTATTGTAAATATATATGCAAAAAAATAAAACTACAGTTAGTCCAAACAACTGTTTTATTTATAAACGAATCTAAAAATCATCCAAACAAAAAATAATAAAATAAGTTTACACAGTTATCGAGAAACCATTCAAATATATTATTGAATCATTACAATACATCTTTTACGTCTATCCACGAATTTTTTTCTTTCGGGAAACCTAACCACTTAACGAAGAGCTTGGTTCCTCTTTTCTTCAAGACCCTTTCAATCAGATACTCATCTGGAAACTGCGTCTTTTTTAGCTCAGCTTCGTAGAAACAGCCGCTTATCGGTTGCCCATCCATATCATCTAACATATATGTGACTGGATTTGTAATGTTAACGTTGCGTATTTTAAACAATTCCGTAGAATAGTTGGGGGTGTAACCTTTTTCAAATACACCTTTATATCTGCTTACTCTCACAATGTCCCCAAGTTTAAGCTTACTTCTGCCTGCTACCTTTGGATTGCGATACACATTCAATCGTGTATGAAAATCGACTTCGATGGGGGCCAATCCTGTTGTTCGATGTTTCCTGTTGTTATAGAAGTTAGTGACATTTTGCAGAATTGTAATCCATTTGTAACTACCTCTTGCAGAAAATTCCTTGTACAACAAGTGTTTCAGTGAACGAATAGCTCTTTCGGCAATTGCTGCTTTTTTCGTAGAGAACGTGGAGTAATGGTTAATTCCATACCTTTGCATCAGTTCAAAAAATTTGCGATTGTAAAACTCAGATCCGTTATCTGTTTGCAGATTGGTTGGATGATAGCTAGCGTCCTGCAGGATATCATGCATTGCAGCCGTCACGTTTTGCATATCTTTATTCTTAATTGCTCTACACCATAAGAACTTAGAGTAGCAGTCAATGACTACCAATATGTATCTATAGCCATTATTTTCCTTATGAAAAGGTTGCATTTCCGCTAAATCGGCTTGCCATAAGTCAGCGAAACCTTTTATGATAGTTTTTCGACGACGAAAGTTCTTCCGAACTGCCTTGTGTAATTCTTCTGCTATGCCACGTTTTGTTGCGCTGTTAACTGACATATCTACATGTAGAGGTCTGACTCAGGTGATTGTAGAAAAGAAACTGATCATTAATCATGAAAAATCAACCGATCTATGGTCTGAGTTGATTTAAAGTGTAGCCTGCAAGCCACGCTGGTAAAACAGGGCCACCTTCAGCATCGAATTCCCTGTTGACTCCACTAGCTAATTTCTGGCAAAAATTATATAGAACCTCTAGTTGCTCTAAAATGGATATCAAATTGGTTGTTAATACATCAATCTTTTTCTCAAGGCCATCACTCAATTCTAGCGTTTTGCTATTCACTATACTTTCAAGCATATCAGCGGTACTTTTTAGTTTTTTTTCAACATACTTTATATGAACAGAGTCATTTTCATCTGTAGGATCACCAACATTCTTTAACTGCTTTCCATTGATATCATAATTTCCAGTTTGTGTAAGTTTAAAACCAATACCTGGAATACCACGTACAGTTGTATGCTTAGAACTGCGACGACCAAACTTATCTATCGTATTGTGCATCGCTACGAAAGCGTTATACTATTAGTGGGATCTTTCAACTCGCAAATATATATACCCCAAATTAGCGTATTACGCCCTCTTCACGCAATTCTTCTATTATAGATAAAATTTCGTTGTCGTGGTTTGTATGACCAGCTGATTTTGAGCTGTATAGCAATTTCAATCGATCAATCAGCTCGTTGATGTCGTTCCAGTACACAAAGTCGCGTTTATTAGTGTTAAATATCTTATACTTAGGTATCTTCATTTGTGTATGTCCCCTACCAACTCTGGCTCTCAAATGCATGGGGGATGATGTAGATAGGATATTAAATAATTTATTGAAATACTCAGATCCGTCGACATTGTAAATATTAAGAGGTGTGTAATCTTTGCGAAGTACATTAGTTAGATTCAATATGGACCTGAATGTGTGTAGAGTTTTTGAGTTGGAGTTTCGTGTATCTCCTACAAACATCATATCTAGTAAGTCTGGGGATAGTTTGAATTTAGTAGTCTTATCACCCGACGATAAATAAACCGCCTTATCATCAAATTCCACTTCATGTACACCCATTAACAGCTTCTGTGATTGTGGGTTGATCCTCACATTATAAACACTTCCATAGGCCGGATGTCCTGCTCTCAAATTATCTATATGACTTTTCAGCACCTCAGCAACTGCCTCTCTGTCCACACTTGAATTAGCTGTAGATACATACTGAGTAACTGAATCTCTTTCCCTCTCATTAATTGATGATGGTGTATCAGGTAACTCCTTTATTGGTGTTATACCGGAAAAAGCAGCGGAAGTCAATTCTTCGAATCTCGCCCCTTTTGGTGTACTAATAGAGGGAAGGGTTTGATTTGGATATGTAGATGGTGGTCTTTTAGGAGTGCTTGTATGACCAACGTTTTGCATTGGTTGTTTCGATTGTGTATGAACTGATGCATTCGCTATTGTCTTCAGCTGTTTCGTAATAGGTTCATATATCCGTTCCAATGCTGTGTTATCGATGTCGCGACCTTTCTTTACAGCATTAAATTTTTTTTGGACAGACTCTGTTGCTTCCACTAATTCTTTTTTGAGAGCAATCTCAATGCTGCTCTGTTGCTGCTTCATACTTGTTATGGTAATGCTACAGCTGCGATGTACATTGATTGCAGTCTCACATTCAATTGATGATATTCCTAGTCTACCAGTGGATTTATGAAACTATCGAATCCTTTCCTGTACCGACCATCTTTTAGTTCTCTATCTTTATCAATTACTAGAAACCCATATTTCTCCCTCCAGCACATTGCACACATATCTTGGAACTGCTTAAAGGTTACGTCGGGTGCCACATGATCTGAAAAAACATGTGAGAGGTTAGTGTTGTCAACTTTGAACAACACAATCAGATTTGCGTTATCTCTAATCACCCTTTTTGGTATCCAACTGTAGCTTTGCACGCAATAAAAGCAATCCACACCTTTGTGTCGACCCATACTGAAGTATTCTCGGATAACATTTTGATTTTCACATATAACGTCATCGAAAATGAAAACTGAATTTGGTTTGGCTTCTGATGGTGGTAGAATATCAGAGTTATTGGTAAATGCATGATATCCCAATCCATCAATCGACTTCATTACTTTTTCTATGAATGTATACTTGGGTTGATTAAGCGATTTTGAAAATATATAGATATTTTCGAAGAAAAGCCCATCAGGATGCAACAACAAAGATATCAGCACATTGGTTTTTCCGCAGTTTGATGGGCCAACAATAATACAACGAATCGTGGATGGTAGTAGTATACCATGTCGATGATGAGAAGTATTATTTTCCAAATCCGTGACCTTTACATCAATATTGCTAATACTTAATTCCTGATCTTGTTTTGTCACCTTCATCGTGCAACGACTTAACCGTATATAAGCCGCAGTTGTTTATATATGTTTTATTTAAATGCCGATACTTCTTGGGAGAAGGTGTAGCAGCATTTCCAAAACTGGTGGTGGAATTGTTAACAAGTTGATAGATAAGTTGCCATTCGAAGCACATTTACCCTTTTATCAGTTTTGTGGGCCGGGCACGCGCGTGGAGGAAAGGCTAGCTCTTGGCCAAAAAGGAATCAATAAATTAGACGCGGCTTGCTTACAGCACGACCTTGCATACCGCAAATCTGACTTGGCTACAAGACACTCGGCTGACTACCTGCTTCAACAAGAAGCCTGGAAACGAGTCAAATCAGCTGATGCAAACTTCGGAGAAAAAGCAGCTGCCTGGTTAGTTACAAATATTATGAAAGTAAAGCGTCACACTGGAATGGGTCTTGCATCACGACGTGGGCGCAGTAGGAAAAAATGCATGCGTAAAAAATTGTGGAATGCATTACGTGTAAAACATCATGCGGGAATGGGTTATGGATCACGACGTAGAAGGAATAAGAAAAAATGTGTGCGTAGGAAAATGAGGAAGGCTACAAAGAAGGTGCATTTTGGTTCAGGGATACTAAACAGAGTTCGCAAAAATATGAAGAGATTTTCGAACCATAAGCAAGATAATAACGTGCTACGAAAAGCAACTTCTGCAGCATTATTAGCCGCCCGGAAGCATATCAAGTCTCTGGGAGGGAAACGACGTATTCGCCTTCCGCGAGTTATACCTATTCCAAAAGTAGGTGGAATTCTACCCTTGATACCAATTTTTGCAGGTCTCTCAGCATTAGGCAGTCTCGCTGGGGGTATTGCAAATATTGTTAGGACCTCTAAAGCAATAAATTCAGCACGAGAAAAAAATTCTACATCTATCTCCGGTATGAATAAAATTGGCAGTGGTTTATATTTGAAACCATACCGCAAAGGAATGGGTTTGTTTATCAAAGCTCGGACTTCAAAAAACTTTTAAAAACCCTACCCCAACGACCGCTGACAGACAACGACCTTGTTTATTATGCCAAACAGCTAAAAATACCGTATTTCAGAGGAGTTTTTATGCGTGATGATCTACCTAAACAAGGTCCATTCTGGAATGAGTCAGCCATTATCAACTTAGATAGCAAGAGTGGGGGTGGGTCACATTGGGTATCATATATAAAACGGGGAATGGTGGTGTTGTATTATGATAGTTTCGGCAACCTACCACCAACGAACGAGCTAGTGAAGTATTTATTCGATCAATCAAGGAAAATTAAGATCTTGTATAATCTCAGACGACAGCAGAACTTCAATACTTTTTGGTGTGGACATTTGTGTCTACGATTCCTTTCCGAGGAAAAGCAGAAAGCTAATAAAAATGGATCGTGAAACAATTAGAAAAATGAGTTATTCCCTGAAAGCATTCTCAAAGGAAAGAAGTCTGTTGAACATGACAGAAGAGGAACTTGCTCACATACCAAAAGAAGTACTCATAGCATGCGCACCTAATGAAATAGCACATGTATGGTACAAACTACCATTACACTTGAAGGAAGACCCGGACATGCAGCGATTCCAATTCTGCTGGGAGCATTATGATACACATCAGAGTGGCGATCAAGCAGATGGGCCGCCGCCAAGAAAAATATTTTGTTGTTATTGTAATTTACATGATATTACTTTAAAGAATAATAATCAAAAAAACAATTGCTGTTTTCAATAAATGTTGCTGTTTGGATATATAAAGTGTTACCTTTTTTTGCACCCCATCAGTCATGTCTTACACATTTACGTTGACGGGTTATGACAGCGAGTTGTCGGCTAATTTCTATCCACCAATTGAGCTAGATACTAGCGCCCAGTATGGTTTGGGTCTAATAGGTTTTTACTCCTACAACTCAATATTCAACGTACACGAAGAAAATAATCTAATCGCTTTGAGGTATCCAACAGATAACACCAAATTCAAAATTATATATATTCCGCCAGGTACCTACGAAATCGATGAACTAAATAAATATTTACAAAGGACAATAAAGCCCATCAGTATACACCCACCTAAGCCCACAACTGATGAGTTGTTCTCTCTCAAAGCTAACAACAATACATTAAAGTGTGAGCTATACTCAGCGTATGATGTTGACTTATCTTTTCCTAACTCAATCGCATCTTTGATTGGGTTTGAACCGAAGATTTTTGGACATGACGAAATACATGTGTCAACTTTACCGGTTAATATAACTACAGTTAGATTGATAAGAATCGACTGTGGACTGATATCTGGCGCGTACCACAATGGAAATGAAATGCACACTCTTTACGAGTTTGACATAGACGTCGAGCCAGGATTCAAACTAACAAAGGAGCCACAGAATGTAATATATATGAGCGTAAAGCCAAGCGGACGTCAGTTTATCGACAACATCACACTTAAAATTTTGGATGACGATGGGAATCTAATCAACTTCCGTGGTGAAAAAGTAATCGTTAAATTGGAATTGCGACGTTTAACTTAAAACAAGCTTCATAATTCAGCAAGATGGGTTTTTTGTACAACGTAGGTTCATACCAATTGAAAAATGTCAAGAAAGTTCACACAAGTAGACATAAAATACGACGAAATCAGAGAATTGACGTTATTCGTCGTTCGTCTGCCGCCAAGGATACAGCATCGAAAATTTCTCTACTGAATCGTAAGTTCCTCGAATCTATAGGACTGCAACTTACCAAAAAAAATGGTTCTGCACGTATCAAGTGAGACGTTGGATGTTTTTGAGGAACCTATCATGGACCGTTCCTTAGCCAGCCTTCATGAATACACATACAAGCCGTACGGTTCGCCGTATTTCAAGAACTCCGATATTGTTCATATACCGATAAATTTCCAAGATCTCATTTTAAATATTGCTGACAGTTACATTTACATTGAAGGAACGTTTACCCCAGCAGATGCAACGAAGACGTGCTACCTATCTAATAATGCTCTATCCTTTTTATTTGATGAAATTTCTCTGCATATGGGTGGTGAAAAAGTTGTTGTCGTGCGGAATCCTGGAATAACTTCAACAATGAAAACAATGATTTCACATGGTAAAAGTGCAGCCCATACACTTTTATGTACCGGATGGGGCCTGAATGCTGATAATTTAGCGATATGGGATTTAAACAGCAAAGTATTCAGTGGTAGGATACCTCTAAAGCATATAATGGGATTCGCAGAGGACTACAAAAAAGGAATTCTGAATATAAAACAAGAGCTCGTCTTGGTAATTGCAAGATCTTTCAAAAACTGCTTTGTTGGTGAATGTGACGCTCAGTTAACAATATCGAAGATTGAATGGAAGGTTCAACATATTGTTCCTGAAGATCGATACAAGGTAAAACTTCTACAGCGATTGAATAAAAACAGTCTCAATTCAAGGATTAAGGTAGCATTTCGCTCTTGGGATTTGTATGAACTGCCATCACTTCGCTCAACATCATCAGACGTCTGGGCAATTCGAACAACCAACAAACTGGAGAGGCCTTTGTTTGTTATCGTTGGATTTCAAGACTCAAAATTAGCAGAAAATCCTAAAGAGGATATCACTAAGTTCATTCATGCCAACATAAATTCAATTCGATTAAAGTTGAATAATCAGGTATATCCGTATGAACGATGGAACCTAGATTTCAACAGAAAGCTAAATACTGCAGCTTACTATGCATTTGAGAGCTTCCAAAGAACATTTTATAACAAGGACATTCCAGAACCAATTCTTAACATAAAGGAGTTTAGTGACAATCCTCTATTTGTGATTGACTGCAGTCATCAACCTGATAACCTTCAGCTCTCAACTGTGGATATATCATTGGAATTTGAAACCAGATCTTCTTTCCCAGCGAGTACGAAGGTGTATGCATTGATAATTCATGATTCGTGCATTAGTTACAACGCCTTTGATGGATCTATTCAAAATGGACTTATTCATTCCTACTAAGTGTCTCTGATTTTTTATTATATCTAACTCGCAGAAATAAAACAGCTTTTTAGTACATTTAGTTTTTTATTTATACATATAAAACGACACACGGTGTATACAGTTATCATTCCTTATCTAGAAGGCGATATTTGATAATAATATCTTGAGGTAAGTATTTAACTATTTCGTACAAAAATGGTTTGAGTTGATTATTAATCATTCCATCACATAGTTGGTCGACGGTACATTCTTCACGTAAATACTGTCTGCATAACTTTTCCCCTGCTTCATATTTCCTTATTAGTATCCTCTTTCGTTCGACCTCTTCATCATCCCAGCAGATACTTAAGTCATACGCTGTGGAATGTTCCTCATCGAAAATCAAATCCACCAACTGGCATGCAATTCTCTGGATGGCACTACGTAGATCTTTTGCTTCAGGCCACCCCATTGCCGAATACTGCATCCACATTATATAATGGGAATGGAGAGTTAGTCTGCTTCTGAAACAAACGGAACGTCTAATATCAGCTACAAACAAATGTTTTTTTTTATCTCGAATTTACCTTCCATATATCGGGGTCCAATACATGGGAGTAACCATTATATTATTTATACCCAACACAATCTGTACTACCTCATCACCAAATATATTATTGTTGAATATAATCAAATTTCATCAAACATTTGGAGCGAGTGCCTGGTGTTTTAGGTGAACTTTGACCTATATATGATAGTGAATATTTATTTTGTGATTCATTTATCTCTTTGATCACCGCTTCAGACATATGTTCCGTTACTCTTTTCGGTAACCATACTTTGAACTCATCAGCATTATCTTCTAATAGTGTTGCTACTAGACATTCACCAAATTTTGATTTGACTGGTGACAGATTCTTAATTGTATGGGCTTTGTTTACAGTTAATGAAGACAAAGTTCTGAACGGTATTTTGTTATTGAGTTCACAGTTGATTTTATTGTTAATTTCATGCAATTCAGAGGTAGTGACAGACATTGTTTAAAGAAAAACAAATAATGTTACTGTTGGATAAATAATATAAAAGGGTGCTCACCAATTTATATCTGTACACATATACTTCGGGAATATACTCCGATCGTCTCTCGACTTTTACTGATCACTAGCACCGTTAGTACACTATTTATACAGATACCATCAAGGTGAAGATACGTCACCGTGCATTCTTCTCAAAACCGCAAAGAAATATCAGTCTCAATAATCACATTCAAGGACGTTCAAAATAAGCAGCTATACAATAACACAAAAAAACCTCAAGGTTACGCAAATAACCAATACAAACACTAATGACAAATATTTCAAAATCAGTGTCTATAAGCACAATGTGAACTGGAACTCTCAAGGTTACCCAACACCCCATTTAAAAAGCCCCATTAAGATACGATCACTTTTGGAAAGACAACGTTACAAAATGACCTTCAGGGAGGATCAGAACCGGCACCTATAAGAAAAACCCACGTCAATACACCTCATGAAATATGGAAACCAAGGTCATCCCCACCCCATTTGAATGACCTTCAGGGAGGATCAGAACCGGCATATCCATACTACTAACAGCGGGAAGCAGCAGAAAACGACTAAACACAGCCGAATACAACCAAAATGAGTAGAAAACAGCTAAAAACAACAGAAATCGAGTAGATACCAACTGTAAACGATAGAAAACGACCAAGTACAACCGAATAGAGCCAAAACCGACAGAAAGCAAGCAGATAACAGCGCTAAACAAGAGAAAACGACTAAATTCAGCCGAATAAAACAAGAAAAGGACAGAAAACAGCTAAAAACAACAGAAATCAAGCAGATAACAACTGTAAACGGTACAAAACGACCAAATACAACCGAATAGAGTCAAAACTAACGCAAAACGACAGAAAGCAAGCAGATAACGGCTGTAAACGCTAGAAAGCGACCGAGTACAACCAAATAGAACAGAAAACAGAGCATAACAACAGAAAGCGGGCAGATAACAGCGCTAAACAATAGAAAACGACTAAATTCAGCCGAATACAACAAGAAAAGAACAGAAAATAGCTGAAAACAACAAAAAGCAGGCAGATAACAGCTGTAAACGGTAGAAAATGACCAAATACAACCGAATAGAGCCAAATCCGGCTAAAAACGACAGAGCGTAAGCAGATAACAGCGCTAGACAACAGAAAACCACTAAACCCAGCGGAATACAACTGAAAATAACAGAAAACGGCTCTTAGAACAACAGAAGGCAAGCAAATAACGGCTGTAAATGGTAGAAAACGACCGAATACAACCAAATAGAACAGAAAACAGAGCATAACAACAGAAAGCAGGCAGATAACAGCACTAAACTATAGAAAACGACTAAATTCAGCCGAATACAACAAGAAAAGGACAGAAAACAGCTAAAAACAACAGAAATCAAGCAGATAACAACTGTAAACGGTACAAAACCACCAAATACAACCGAATAGAGTCAAAACTAACGCAAAACGACAGAGAGCAAGCAGATAACGGCTGTAAACGCTAGAAAGCGACCGAGTACAACCAAATAGAACAGAAAACAGAGCATAACAACAGAAAGCGGGCACATAACAGCGCTAAACAATAGAAAACGACTAAATTCAGCCGAATACAACAAGAAAAGAACAGAAAATAGCTAAAAACAACAAAAAGCAGGCAGATAACAGCTGTAAACGGTAGAAAATGACCAAATACAACCGAATAGAGTCAAATACAGCTAAAAACGACAGAAAGTAAGCAGATAACAGCGCTAAGCAACAGGAAACGACTAAATACAGCGGAATACAACTGAAAATAACAGAAAACAGCTCCTAGGACAACAGAAGGCAAGCAGATAACGGCTGTAAACGGTAGAAAACGACCGAATACAACCAAATAGAACAGAAAACAGAGCATAACAACAGAAAGCAGGCAGATAACAGCGCTAAACAATAGAAAATGACTAAATTCAGTCGAATACAACAAGAAAAGAACAGAAAACAGCTAAAAACAACAGAAATCAAGCAGATAGCAACTGTAAACGGTACAAAACCACCAAATACAACCGAATAGAACAGAAAACAGAGCATAACAACAGAAAGCAGGCAGATAACAGCGCTAAACAACAGAAAACGACAAAACACAGCCGAATACATCCGAAAATAACAGAAAACAGCTCTCAAAACAACAGAAAGCAAGCAGATAACGGCTGTAAACGGTAGAAAACGACTGAATACAACCAAATAGAACAGAAAACAGAGCATAACAACAGAAAGAAGGCAGATAAGAGCGCTAAACAACAAAAAACGACTAAATTCAGCCGAATACAACAAGAAAAGAACAGAAAACAGCTAAAAACAACAGAAATCGAGTAGATAACAGCTGTAAACGATAGAAAACGACCAAATACAACCGAATAGAGCCAAAACCGACAGAAAGCAAGCAGATAACAGCGCTAAACAAGAAAAAACGACTAAGCACAGCCGAATACATCCGAAAATAACAGAAAACAGCTCTCAAAGCAACAGAAAGCAAGCAGATAACGGCTGTAAACGGTAGGAAACGGCCGCATACAACTAAACAGAACAGAAGAAAGAGCATAACAACAGAAAGCGGGCAGATAACAGCGCTAAACAATAGAAAACGACTAAATTCAGCCGAATACAACAAGAAAAGAACAGAAAATAGCTAAAAACAACAGAAATCAAGCAGATAACAACTGTGAGCGATAGAAAACCACCAAATACAACCGAATAGGGTCAGAACTAACTCAAAACGACAGAAAGCAAGGAGATAACAGCGGGAAACAGCAGAAAACGACTAAACACAGCCGAATACAACCAAAATGAGTAGAAAACAGCTAAAAACAACAGAAAGCAGGCAGATAACAGCTCTAAACGGTAGAAAATGACCAAATACAAACGAATAGAGCCAAATCCGGCTAAAAACGACAGAAAGTAAGCAGATAACAGCGCTCGACAACAGAAAACCACTAAGCACAGCGGAATACAACTGAAAATAACAGAAGACAGCTCTTAGAACAACAGAAAGCAAGCAGATAACGGCTGTAAACGGTAGAAAACGACCGAATACAACCAGATAGAACAGAAGACAGAGCATAACAACAGAAAGCAGGCAGATAACAGCGCTAAACAATAGAAAACGACTAAATTCAGCCGAATACAACAAGAAAAGGACAGAAAACAGCTAAAAACAACAGAAATCAAGCAGATAACAACTGTAAACGGTACAAAACGACCAAATACAACCGAATAGAGTCAAAACTAACGCAAAACGACAGAAAGCAAGCAGATAACGGCTGTAAACGCTAGAAAGCGACCGAGTACAACCAAATAGAACAGAAAACAGAGCATAACAACAGAAAGCGGGCAGATAACAGCGTTAAACAATAGAAAACGACCAAATTCAGCAGAATACAACAAGAAAAGAACAGAAAATAGCTAAAAACAACAAAAAGCAGGCAGATAACAGCTGTAAACGGTAGAAAATGACCAAATACAACCGAGTAGAGTCAAATCCAGCTAAAAACGACAGAAAGTAAGCAGATAACAGCGCTAAGCAACAGAAAACGACTAAATACAGCGGAATACAACTGAAAATAACAGAAAACAGCTCCTAGAACAACAGAAAGCAAGCAGATTACGGCTGTGAACGGTAGAAAACGACCGAATACAACCAAATAGAACAGAAAACAGAGCATAACAACAGAAAGCAGGCAGATAACAGCGCTAAACAACAGAAAACGACAAAACACAGCCGAATACATCCGAAAATAACAGAAAACAGCTCTCAAAACAACAGAAAGCAAGCAGATAACGGCTGTAAACGCTAGAAAACGACTGAATACAACCAAATAGAACAGAAAACACAGCATAACAACAGAAAGAAGGCAGATAAAAGCGCTAAACTATAAAAAACGACTAAATTCAGCCGAATACAACAAGAAAAGAAAAGAAAACAGCTAAAAACAACAGAAATCGAGTAGATAACAACTGTAAACGATAGAAAACGACCAAATACAACCTAATAGAGTCAGAACTAACTCAAAACGACAGAAAGCAAGCAGATAACAGCGGGAAGCAGCAGAAAACGACTAAACACAGCCGAATACAACCAAAATGAGTAGAAAACAGCTAAAAACAACAGAAATCGAGTAGATACCAACTGTAAACGATAGAAAACGACCAAGAACAACCGAATAGAGCCAAAACCGACAGAAAGCAAGCAGATAACAGCGCTAAACAAGAGAAAACGACTAAGCACAGCCGAATACATCCGAAGATAACAGGAAACAGCTCTCAAAGCAACAGAAAGCAAGCAGATAACGGCTGTAAACGCTAGAAAGCGACCGAGTAGAACCAAATAGAACAGAAAACAGAGCATAACAACAGAAAGCGGGCAGATAACAGCGCTAAACAATAGAAAACGACTAAATTCAGCCGAATACAACAAGAAAAGAACAGAAAATAGCTAAAAACAACAAAAAGCAGGCAGATAGCAGCTGCAAACGGTAGAAAATGACCAAATACAACCGAATAGAGTCAAATCCAGCTAAAAACGACAGAAAGTAAGCAGATAACAGCGCTAAGCAACAGAAAACGACTAAATACAGCGGAATACAACTGAAAATAACAGAAAACAGCTCCTAGAACAACAGAAAGCAAGCAGATAACGGCTGTAAACGGTAGAAAACGACCGAATACAACCATATAGAACAGAAAACAGAGCATAACAACAGAAAGCAGGCAGATAACAGCGCTAAACAATAAAAAACGACTAAATTCAGCCGAATACAACGAGAAAAGAACAGAAAATAGCTAAAAACAACAAAAAGCAGGCAGATAACAGCTGTACACGGCAGAAAATGACCAAATACAACCTAATAGAGTCAAATCCAGCTAAAAACGACAGAAAGTAAGCAGATAACAGCGCTAAGCAACAGAAAACGACTAAATACAGCGGAATACAACTGAAAATAACAGAAAACAGCTCCTAGAACAACAGAAAGCAAGCAGATAACGGCTGTAAACGGTAGAAAACGACCGAATACAACCAAACAGAACAGAAAACAGAGCATAACAACAGAAAGCGGGCAGATAACAGCGCTAAACAATAGAAAACGACTAAATTCAGCCGAATACAACAAGAAAAGAACAGAAAATAGCTAAAAACAACAAAAAGCAGGCAGATAACAGCTGTACACGGCAGAAAATGACCAAATACAACCTAATAGAGTCAAATCCAGCTAAAAACGACAGAAAGTAAGCAGATAACAGCGCTAAGCAACAGAAAACGACTAAATACAGCGGAATACAACTGAAAATAACAGAAAACAGCTCCTAGAACAACAGAAAGCAAGCAGATAACGGCTGTAAACGGTAGAAAACGACCGAATACAACCAAACAGAACAGAAAACAGAGCATAACAACAGAAAGCAGGCAGATAACTGCGCTAAACAATAGAAAATGACTAAATTCAGCCGAATACAACAAGAAAAGAACAGAAAACAGCTAAAAACAACAGAAATCAAGCAGATAACAACTGTAAACGGTACAAAACGACCAAATACAACCGAATAGAACAGAAAACAGAGCATAGCAACAGAAAGCAGGCAGATAACAGCGCTAAACAACAGAAAACGACAAAACACAGCCGAATACATCCGAAAATAACAGAAAACAGCTCTCAAAACAACAGAAAGCAAGCAGATAACGGCTGTAAACGGTAGAAAACGACTGAATACAACCAAATAGAACAGAAAACAGAGCATAACAACAGAAAGAAGGCAGATAAAAGCGCTAAACAATAAAAAACGACTAAATTCAGCCGAATACAACAAGAAAGGAACAGATAACAGCTAAAAACAACAGAAGTCGAGTAGATACCAACTGTAAACGATAGAAAACGACCAAATACAACCGAATAGAGCCAAATCCGTCTAAAAACGACAGAAAGTAAGCAGATAACAGCGCTAGACAACAGAAAACCACTAAACACAGCGGAATACAACAGAAAATAACAGAAAACAGCTCTTAGAACAACAGAGAGCAAGCAGATAACGGCTGTAAACGGTAGAAAATAACCGAATACAACCAAATAGAACAGAAAACAGAGCATAACAACGAAAGCAGGCAGATAACAGCGCTAAACAATAGAAAACGACTAAATTCAGCCGAATACAACAAGAAAAGGACAGATAACAGCTAAAAACAACAGAAATCAAGCAGATAACAACTGTAAACGGTACAAAACGACCAAATACAACCGAATAGAGTCAAAACTAACGCAAAACGACAGAAAGCAAGCAGATAACGGCTGTAAACGCTAGAAAGCGACCGAGTACAACCAAATAGAACAGAAAACAGATCATAACAACAGAAAGCGGGCAGATAACAGCGCTAAACAATAGAAAACGACTAAATTCAGCCGGATACAACAAGAAAAGAACAGAAGATAGCTAAAAACAACAGAGAGCAGGCAGATAACAGCTGTAAACGGTAGAAAATGACCAAATACAACCGAATAGAGTCAAATCCAGCTAAAAACGACCGAAAGTAAGCAGTTAACAGCGCTAAGCAACAGAAAACGACTAAATACAGCGGAATACAACTGAAAATAACAGAAAACAGCTCTCAAAACAACAGAAAGCAAGCAGATAACGGCTGTAAACGGTAGAAAACGACCGAATAAAACCAAATAGAAGAGAAAACAGAGCACAGCAACAGAAAGCAAGCAGATAACAGCGCTAAACAATAGAAAACGACTAAATTCAGCCGAATACAGCAAGAAAAGGACAGAAAACAGCTAAAAACAACAAAAAGCAGGCAGATAACAGCTGTAGACGGTAGAAAATGACCAAATACTACCGAATAGAGTCAAATCCAGCTAAAAACGACAGAAAGTGAGCAGATAACAGCGCTATGCAACAGAAAACGACAAAACACAGCCGAATACATCCGAAAATAACAGAAAACAGCTCTCAAAACAACACAAAGCAAGCAGATAACGGCTGTAAACGTTAGAAAACGACTGGGTCGTGCTAAGTTTCGGTAAAGGTGGAGGTTAGGTCGACTGCTGCGCCGTCGACTAACATCGACACGGGCGGTGGGTCGACGGCTCCGCCGTCGACCCACCTTATCTCGCCGCGCATACAAAGGCTCGGCGGAGGCCCATTTTGACGCATTTTGAGGGCCAAATGTGATCTTCAACGGTCCTTCAAAACGGTGGTTTTTCAGAAAAAAAGAGTGAAAAAAAAAACGTTAGAAGCATGAAAAAATCGAGATAGACAAAATTGGAAGACTGATAAAAAATGAGAAAATAAAGTACACCACTGAATAAAATTTTTAGAAAGATCGTTTGTTGGCAAAGCCGCCCACGCTCGATGAATTTTTTTTCTGTCACGATGGTAAGGTTTTTTGAAAAAAGGTACGATTTAGAAAAACAAGTTTATTGGTTAATACAAAAAAAAATCTCTTTATAATTTAATAATAGCACCTCATGTCTCCTCCTCGCTATCTATGAGAAAAGGCAGTTCTATCCGCGCACCTCTAAGGTTTGATGGACCATCTGGACGATAAGGATCAGCATCATCATCATCATCGCTGTTATCTGATGAGCTGTCTATAGTAGACAACAGGAACCCCAGCGGCTGTACTGTGGAATCGCATGGTCCATGGTCCATCGGTGGTCTCGCCACCGCCCAATGAGATTGGTCGGGTGTCTCATCATCCGGTACCGCAGTCTCCATACTCCATATGCTGGAACTGTCCTCTTGATCCTGCATCCAAGACGTGGAGTCGCAAGGTCCGTTTGACTCTGTATTGAAGTCCATTTCGCTGCTAGTTGTATTACTGTACCAGTTGACTCTGCACTATGTTTTTCATTGACAAGAACTCTGCCTTTTATGTTCTAAGCTCCCCACACTAAAGCCCCCTCCATACCTCCCCACCTCTTCATTTTATTTGTGGAACATCGGTGGCGTTGGGTGGTGGGTACTGTAAAGCCACACCCTAATCCACAAGGTATATTTACCGTTTCTGTTAGCCCACTGGTACTTACACAATATACCATCATCAAATAAAAGATCATACCTTTTTTTTATTTTTATTCAATATTCGTAATATGAGGCAAATCAATACATATAATGTATATAAATATATATAATATTTTGCTGTTTATTTTACAACTCAAAGAAAGATATAATACGTTCCTTCTCTTCAGTCAGCTTGCATCTTTTTTGAGTTGATGTCACTCGTAGGGTGTCGATTCTCTTCTTGCAATCATCCAACTGTCGCTTTCTCCTCGTCTTGGTTTCTTTTACACGCTTCCTTTCATCGTCTAGCTGTTTCAACTTTTGCTCATCGATAACTTGTGCTGCTTGGAGACTATCGTTCAGTGCCAGCTCCTCTACCAGTTGCCGCTCATTATTTGCAATTTCATCCTTGATGCGTTGAACAGTACTCCTCAACGCTTCCGTCTGGTCTTCGATCTCTGTTTTTGGAGGTTTATTTGATTTTTCCAATGTCTGCCGCAATAATGCTCCAAGAGGCTTGGAAGGTGCCTTTTTTATTTTTCTACTCGTTATCGCAGGCACTGTACTTGTGGACGCTTGCATCGCATCCACGCCAGCTCCTATAGCTACAGGAGTATTCACACTGGTTGCCAGGACAGGCACTGCACTTGCGGCTGCTTCCGTTGCATCCACGCCAGCTCCTATTGCTGCAGGGGTGTTCACACTGGTGTTGTTTTCAGCTGGTGGGTTCACATGGACGAATTCTTCAAGTTCTTCTTGGACATCTGCAGCCAGCTGCGTAAAAGGCAACCCCTCATTTTCGAACTCCTGCAGAATGGCCTGTAAGTCGTCCCCGACGACTATAATATCTTGATTGTTGGTTGCGGCCATAATGTTGGTGATATAGGTATGATATACAATATTTTTCTGCGGAACGGTACGATTTTCTGAAGAACGTAGAACTGAAAAACCTTACAGAATGAAGCTGTATTTATACCCAAAAATTCACAACATAATTCAGTTGTAAAATCAGAGCGGAGGGGACGAATACTTGGATGGGGAGGATGGGCGAAACAATCACAACCAATAAGCTTTAGATGGGTGGGTTGGGTGAAACTATCGCATCCAATAAGGTTATATTGGTGGGAGCATCCACAATTCTTGTTGGTTTCAGATATCGATATAGTGGTACACAGATCTAAATTAGCATGGTTGGGGTTGGGCGACAAAGTATTTCAGGAGCAGGTGATGACGTGCGAATGTGTTGCCAAAGCATATAACATTTCCACCAATAGGGATTTATGGTCTATACGCCGATTGGCTGGTGGGTTGGTCGTTCTATATTCCCGTTTCAATAGCAGTTGATGACGTACGAATGCGTTGCCAAAGCATATAACATTTCCACCAATAGCGATTTATGGTCTATACGCCGATTGGCTGGTGGGTTGATCTTTCTTATATTCCCGTTTCAATAGCAGTTGATGACGTGTGAATGCGTTGCCAAAGCATATAACGTACTTAATGGTCTATACGCCGATTGGCTGGTGGGTTGGTCTTTCTATATTCCTGAAACGACGTACCCTAAGAGAGGATTGAAGCGGAGAAGGGGAAGCGTTAGTCCCCTAATATCGTATAAATACGGTGGCTGAACGAGAATTATTTAGTGAAGTTCGTGATTCAGTTCTTCAGTTATAGCAAGATTACAACAAGATAATCAAGAGGAAGAACGAGAATGGAAGCCGTAGGATTCAACATCTTGGACTTGGAGCACCTGAGTCAAGGTAAACATTATTCTGCCATTGTATACATTGCGTACAAGTAACAAGTCAAAATACAGCAAGTCTGTTTTCGCTAGTTTCCACTCATATGTATTTCTACAATGTACTCTTCTTTTCTTTTCAGCACCAGAGGTCATTCCGGGTGACAGCCGATACAGCGGCTTCACAGAGGTGGCGAGGCGGCTGCGGGCGACAGCATGTCAGGGTGGTGTGGCAGCATCGACCGCAGATCACCGGACATTTGGTCTGCGGCAATGTCCGCTGATCGCGGACCATCTAGTGAAGCCGTCGTCGATGGCTAATCACCTGGTGCGGTGTCGGCGAAGATTGGCAGAGAGTCATGCACCATCTGAAGGTACCTATGTAGTTTGTTTATGAGTAATTATTTCCGAGTTTATGAAATGCTACCTTTATTGATGACACTAAAAATTTATCAAAAACAGTTTATCTTTCTATGTTTTTACTTTTTTTGTGAAGCAAACGTATTCTATTACAAACTAACCATATACTCATCGATAATTCTTTCTTTTTACAGCTTCTGACAACCGTGGGGTAAAAGGAAGAGAGCAGGGTGATGAAGTCGCCACCACCAATGTAGAGGTGCAGATTGAAGGTATAAAATGTGTTCATTAAATGCGAAAAAATCAAACCACCACCAACTTAGCATCTTTTTTTTTTGTTTTGTACCAATCCTATGATATTGATACTTTCAACATGCGCCAACATAGCAATTTTTTATTATTTTTTGTTGTGTATTGATAATATGATATTGATGCTTTCAACGTGTGTACCCATCATTCCTGAAAAATCTAAATTTAATGAAACCTCGTAAGATTTAGCAATATATCCTTATATACCTTTCACCTTTTGCATCTTGCAATCTTCGCACGCATTACAAAACAACACTTTTTTTGTTTCAGAAAACTGGGATAGCGATAACTACCAGAGCTATAAACCGAACTTAGAAAACAGGGCGGTCCTGCGGATGCCCCCACCGTTCTTGTCCAAGAAGGAGAGACGCAGGTGGAGAGCGAGCGAGGTCGCCCGATTTAATAATCTAACAAATTAGTCAATGATTATTGTAAATATATATGCAAAAAAATAAAACTACAGTTAGTCCAAACAACTGTTTTATTTATAAACGAATCTAAAAATCATCCAAACAAAAAATAATAAAATAAGTTTACACAGTTATCGAGAAACCATTCAAATATATTATTGAATCATTACAATACATCTTTTACGTCTATCCACGAATTTTTTTCTTTCGGGAAACCTAACCACTTAACGAAGAGCTTGGTTCCTCTTTTCTTCAAGACCCTTTCAATCAGATACTCATCTGGAAACTGCGTCTTTTTTAGCTCAGCTTCGTAGAAACAGCCGCTTATCGGTTGCCCATCCATATCATCTAACATATATGTGACTGGATTTGTAATGTTAACGTTGCGTATTTTAAACAATTCCGTAGAATAGTTGGGGGTGTAACCTTTTTCAAATACACCTTTATATCTGCTTACTCTCACAATGTCCCCAAGTTTAAGCTTACTTCTGCCTGCTACCTTTGGATTGCGATACACATTCAATCGTGTATGAAAATCGACTTCGATGGGGGCCAATCCTGTTGTTCGATGTTTCCTGTTGTTATAGAAGTTAGTGACATTTTGCAGAATTGTAATCCATTTGTAACTACCTCTTGCAGAAAATTCCTTGTACAACAAGTGTTTCAGTGAACGAATAGCTCTTTCGGCAATTGCTGCTTTTTTCGTAGAGAACGTGGAGTAATGGTTAATTCCATACCTTTGCATCAGTTCAAAAAATTTGCGATTGTAAAACTCAGATCCGTTATCTGTTTGCAGATTGGTTGGATGATAGCTAGCGTCCTGCAGGATATCATGCATTGCAGCCGTCACGTTTTGCATATCTTTATTCTTAATTGCTCTACACCATAAGAACTTAGAGTAGCAGTCAATGACTACCAATATGTATCTATAGCCATTATTTTCCTTATGAAAAGGTTGCATTTCCGCTAAATCGGCTTGCCATAAGTCAGCGAAACCTTTTATGATAGTTTTTCGACGACGAAAGTTCTTCCGAACTGCCTTGTGTAATTCTTCTGCTATGCCACGTTTTGTTGCGCTGTTAACTGACATATCTACATGTAGAGGTCTGACTCAGGTGATTGTAGAAAAGAAACTGATCATTAATCATGAAAAATCAACCGATCTATGGTCTGAGTTGATTTAAAGTGTAGCCTGCAAGCCACGCTGGTAAAACAGGGCCACCTTCAGCATCGAATTCCCTGTTGACTCCACTAGCTAATTTCTGGCAAAAATTATATAGAACCTCTAGTTGCTCTAAAATGGATATCAAATTGGTTGTTAATACATCAATCTTTTTCTCAAGGCCATCACTCAATTCTAGCGTTTTGCTATTCACTATACTTTCAAGCATATCAGCGGTACTTTTTAGTTTTTTTTCAACATACTTTATATGAACAGAGTCATTTTCATCTGTAGGATCACCAACATTCTTTAACTGCTTTCCATTGATATCATAATTTCCAGTTTGTGTAAGTTTAAAACCAATACCTGGAATACCACGTACAGTTGTATGCTTAGAACTGCGACGACCAAACTTATCTATCGTATTGTGCATCGCTACGAAAGCGTTATACTATTAGTGGGATCTTTCAACTCGCAAATATATATACCCCAAATTAGCGTATTACGCCCTCTTCACGCAATTCTTCTATTATAGATAAAATTTCGTTGTCGTGGTTTGTATGACCAGCTGATTTTGAGCTGTATAGCAATTTCAATCGATCAATCAGCTCGTTGATGTCGTTCCAGTACACAAAGTCGCGTTTATTAGTGTTAAATATCTTATACTTAGGTATCTTCATTTGTGTATGTCCCCTACCAACTCTGGCTCTCAAATGCATGGGGGATGATGTAGATAGGATATTAAATAATTTATTGAAATACTCAGATCCGTCGACATTGTAAATATTAAGAGGTGTGTAATCTTTGCGAAGTACATTAGTTAGATTCAATATGGACCTGAATGTGTGTAGAGTTTTTGAGTTGGAGTTTCGTGTATCTCCTACAAACATCATATCTAGTAAGTCTGGGGATAGTTTGAATTTAGTAGTCTTATCACCCGACGATAAATAAACCGCCTTATCATCAAATTCCACTTCATGTACACCCATTAACAGCTTCTGTGATTGTGGGTTGATCCTCACATTATAAACACTTCCATAGGCCGGATGTCCTGCTCTCAAATTATCTATATGACTTTTCAGCACCTCAGCAACTGCCTCTCTGTCCACACTTGAATTAGCTGTAGATACATACTGAGTAACTGAATCTCTTTCCCTCTCATTAATTGATGATGGTGTATCAGGTAACTCCTTTATTGGTGTTATACCGGAAAAAGCAGCGGAAGTCAATTCTTCGAATCTCGCCCCTTTTGGTGTACTAATAGAGGGAAGGGTTTGATTTGGATATGTAGATGGTGGTCTTTTAGGAGTGCTTGTATGACCAACGTTTTGCATTGGTTGTTTCGATTGTGTATGAACTGATGCATTCGCTATTGTCTTCAGCTGTTTCGTAATAGGTTCATATATCCGTTCCAATGCTGTGTTATCGATGTCGCGACCTTTCTTTACAGCATTAAATTTTTTTTGGACAGACTCTGTTGCTTCCACTAATTCTTTTTTGAGAGCAATCTCAATGCTGCTCTGTTGCTGCTTCATACTTGTTATGGTAATGCTACAGCTGCGATGTACATTGATTGCAGTCTCACATTCAATTGATGATATTCCTAGTCTACCAGTGGATTTATGAAACTATCGAATCCTTTCCTGTACCGACCATCTTTTAGTTCTCTATCTTTATCAATTACTAGAAACCCATATTTCTCCCTCCAGCACATTGCACACATATCTTGGAACTGCTTAAAGGTTACGTCGGGTGCCACATGATCTGAAAAAACATGTGAGAGGTTAGTGTTGTCAACTTTGAACAACACAATCAGATTTGCGTTATCTCTAATCACCCTTTTTGGTATCCAACTGTAGCTTTGCACGCAATAAAAGCAATCCACACCTTTGTGTCGACCCATACTGAAGTATTCTCGGATAACATTTTGATTTTCACATATAACGTCATCGAAAATGAAAACTGAATTTGGTTTGGCTTCTGATGGTGGTAGAATATCAGAGTTATTGGTAAATGCATGATATCCCAATCCATCAATCGACTTCATTACTTTTTCTATGAATGTATACTTGGGTTGATTAAGCGATTTTGAAAATATATAGATATTTTCGAAGAAAAGCCCATCAGGATGCAACAACAAAGATATCAGCACATTGGTTTTTCCGCAGTTTGATGGGCCAACAATAATACAACGAATCGTGGATGGTAGTAGTATACCATGTCGATGATGAGAAGTATTATTTTCCAAATCCGTGACCTTTACATCAATATTGCTAATACTTAATTCCTGATCTTGTTTTGTCACCTTCATCGTGCAACGACTTAACCGTATATAAGCCGCAGTTGTTTATATATGTTTTATTTAAATGCCGATACTTCTTGGGAGAAGGTGTAGCAGCATTTCCAAAACTGGTGGTGGAATTGTTAACAAGTTGATAGATAAGTTGCCATTCGAAGCACATTTACCCTTTTATCAGTTTTGTGGGCCGGGCACGCGCGTGGAGGAAAGGCTAGCTCTTGGCCAAAAAGGAATCAATAAATTAGACGCGGCTTGCTTACAGCACGACCTTGCATACCGCAAATCTGACTTGGCTACAAGACACTCGGCTGACTACCTGCTTCAACAAGAAGCCTGGAAACGAGTCAAATCAGCTGATGCAAACTTCGGAGAAAAAGCAGCTGCCTGGTTAGTTACAAATATTATGAAAGTAAAGCGTCACACTGGAATGGGTCTTGCATCACGACGTGGGCGCAGTAGGAAAAAATGCATGCGTAAAAAATTGTGGAATGCATTACGTGTAAAACATCATGCGGGAATGGGTTATGGATCACGACGTAGAAGGAATAAGAAAAAATGTGTGCGTAGGAAAATGAGGAAGGCTACAAAGAAGGTGCATTTTGGTTCAGGGATACTAAACAGAGTTCGCAAAAATATGAAGAGATTTTCGAACCATAAGCAAGATAATAACGTGCTACGAAAAGCAACTTCTGCAGCATTATTAGCCGCCCGGAAGCATATCAAGTCTCTGGGAGGGAAACGACGTATTCGCCTTCCGCGAGTTATACCTATTCCAAAAGTAGGTGGAATTCTACCCTTGATACCAATTTTTGCAGGTCTCTCAGCATTAGGCAGTCTCGCTGGGGGTATTGCAAATATTGTTAGGACCTCTAAAGCAATAAATTCAGCACGAGAAAAAAATTCTACATCTATCTCCGGTATGAATAAAATTGGCAGTGGTTTATATTTGAAACCATACCGCAAAGGAATGGGTTTGTTTATCAAAGCTCGGACTTCAAAAAACTTTTAAAAACCCTACCCCAACGACCGCTGACAGACAACGACCTTGTTTATTATGCCAAACAGCTAAAAATACCGTATTTCAGAGGAGTTTTTATGCGTGATGATCTACCTAAACAAGGTCCATTCTGGAATGAGTCAGCCATTATCAACTTAGATAGCAAGAGTGGGGGTGGGTCACATTGGGTATCATATATAAAACGGGGAATGGTGGTGTTGTATTATGATAGTTTCGGCAACCTACCACCAACGAACGAGCTAGTGAAGTATTTATTCGATCAATCAAGGAAAATTAAGATCTTGTATAATCTCAGACGACAGCAGAACTTCAATACTTTTTGGTGTGGACATTTGTGTCTACGATTCCTTTCCGAGGAAAAGCAGAAAGCTAATAAAAATGGATCGTGAAACAATTAGAAAAATGAGTTATTCCCTGAAAGCATTCTCAAAGGAAAGAAGTCTGTTGAACATGACAGAAGAGGAACTTGCTCACATACCAAAAGAAGTACTCATAGCATGCGCACCTAATGAAATAGCACATGTATGGTACAAACTACCATTACACTTGAAGGAAGACCCGGACATGCAGCGATTCCAATTCTGCTGGGAGCATTATGATACACATCAGAGTGGCGATCAAGCAGATGGGCCGCCGCCAAGAAAAATATTTTGTTGTTATTGTAATTTACATGATATTACTTTAAAGAATAATAATCAAAAAAACAATTGCTGTTTTCAATAAATGTTGCTGTTTGGATATATAAAGTGTTACCTTTTTTTGCACCCCATCAGTCATGTCTTACACATTTACGTTGACGGGTTATGACAGCGAGTTGTCGGCTAATTTCTATCCACCAATTGAGCTAGATACTAGCGCCCAGTATGGTTTGGGTCTAATAGGTTTTTACTCCTACAACTCAATATTCAACGTACACGAAGAAAATAATCTAATCGCTTTGAGGTATCCAACAGATAACACCAAATTCAAAATTATATATATTCCGCCAGGTACCTACGAAATCGATGAACTAAATAAATATTTACAAAGGACAATAAAGCCCATCAGTATACACCCACCTAAGCCCACAACTGATGAGTTGTTCTCTCTCAAAGCTAACAACAATACATTAAAGTGTGAGCTATACTCAGCGTATGATGTTGACTTATCTTTTCCTAACTCAATCGCATCTTTGATTGGGTTTGAACCGAAGATTTTTGGACATGACGAAATACATGTGTCAACTTTACCGGTTAATATAACTACAGTTAGATTGATAAGAATCGACTGTGGACTGATATCTGGCGCGTACCACAATGGAAATGAAATGCACACTCTTTACGAGTTTGACATAGACGTCGAGCCAGGATTCAAACTAACAAAGGAGCCACAGAATGTAATATATATGAGCGTAAAGCCAAGCGGACGTCAGTTTATCGACAACATCACACTTAAAATTTTGGATGACGATGGGAATCTAATCAACTTCCGTGGTGAAAAAGTAATCGTTAAATTGGAATTGCGACGTTTAACTTAAAACAAGCTTCATAATTCAGCAAGATGGGTTTTTTGTACAACGTAGGTTCATACCAATTGAAAAATGTCAAGAAAGTTCACACAAGTAGACATAAAATACGACGAAATCAGAGAATTGACGTTATTCGTCGTTCGTCTGCCGCCAAGGATACAGCATCGAAAATTTCTCTACTGAATCGTAAGTTCCTCGAATCTATAGGACTGCAACTTACCAAAAAAAATGGTTCTGCACGTATCAAGTGAGACGTTGGATGTTTTTGAGGAACCTATCATGGACCGTTCCTTAGCCAGCCTTCATGAATACACATACAAGCCGTACGGTTCGCCGTATTTCAAGAACTCCGATATTGTTCATATACCGATAAATTTCCAAGATCTCATTTTAAATATTGCTGACAGTTACATTTACATTGAAGGAACGTTTACCCCAGCAGATGCAACGAAGACGTGCTACCTATCTAATAATGCTCTATCCTTTTTATTTGATGAAATTTCTCTGCATATGGGTGGTGAAAAAGTTGTTGTCGTGCGGAATCCTGGAATAACTTCAACAATGAAAACAATGATTTCACATGGTAAAAGTGCAGCCCATACACTTTTATGTACCGGATGGGGCCTGAATGCTGATAATTTAGCGATATGGGATTTAAACAGCAAAGTATTCAGTGGTAGGATACCTCTAAAGCATATAATGGGATTCGCAGAGGACTACAAAAAAGGAATTCTGAATATAAAACAAGAGCTCGTCTTGGTAATTGCAAGATCTTTCAAAAACTGCTTTGTTGGTGAATGTGACGCTCAGTTAACAATATCGAAGATTGAATGGAAGGTTCAACATATTGTTCCTGAAGATCGATACAAGGTAAAACTTCTACAGCGATTGAATAAAAACAGTCTCAATTCAAGGATTAAGGTAGCATTTCGCTCTTGGGATTTGTATGAACTGCCATCACTTCGCTCAACATCATCAGACGTCTGGGCAATTCGAACAACCAACAAACTGGAGAGGCCTTTGTTTGTTATCGTTGGATTTCAAGACTCAAAATTAGCAGAAAATCCTAAAGAGGATATCACTAAGTTCATTCATGCCAACATAAATTCAATTCGATTAAAGTTGAATAATCAGGTATATCCGTATGAACGATGGAACCTAGATTTCAACAGAAAGCTAAATACTGCAGCTTACTATGCATTTGAGAGCTTCCAAAGAACATTTTATAACAAGGACATTCCAGAACCAATTCTTAACATAAAGGAGTTTAGTGACAATCCTCTATTTGTGATTGACTGCAGTCATCAACCTGATAACCTTCAGCTCTCAACTGTGGATATATCATTGGAATTTGAAACCAGATCTTCTTTCCCAGCGAGTACGAAGGTGTATGCATTGATAATTCATGATTCGTGCATTAGTTACAACGCCTTTGATGGATCTATTCAAAATGGACTTATTCATTCCTACTAAGTGTCTCTGATTTTTTATTATATCTAACTCGCAGAAATAAAACAGCTTTTTAGTACATTTAGTTTTTTATTTATACATATAAAACGACACACGGTGTATACAGTTATCATTCCTTATCTAGAAGGCGATATTTGATAATAATATCTTGAGGTAAGTATTTAACTATTTCGTACAAAAATGGTTTGAGTTGATTATTAATCATTCCATCACATAGTTGGTCGACGGTACATTCTTCACGTAAATACTGTCTGCATAACTTTTCCCCTGCTTCATATTTCCTTATTAGTATCCTCTTTCGTTCGACCTCTTCATCATCCCAGCAGATACTTAAGTCATACGCTGTGGAATGTTCCTCATCGAAAATCAAATCCACCAACTGGCATGCAATTCTCTGGATGGCACTACGTAGATCTTTTGCTTCAGGCCACCCCATTGCCGAATACTGCATCCACATTATATAATGGGAATGGAGAGTTAGTCTGCTTCTGAAACAAACGGAACGTCTAATATCAGCTACAAACAAATGTTTTTTTTTATCTCGAATTTACCTTCCATATATCGGGGTCCAATACATGGGAGTAACCATTATATTATTTATACCCAACACAATCTGTACTACCTCATCACCAAATATATTATTGTTGAATATAATCAAATTTCATCAAACATTTGGAGCGAGTGCCTGGTGTTTTAGGTGAACTTTGACCTATATATGATAGTGAATATTTATTTTGTGATTCATTTATCTCTTTGATCACCGCTTCAGACATATGTTCCGTTACTCTTTTCGGTAACCATACTTTGAACTCATCAGCATTATCTTCTAATAGTGTTGCTACTAGACATTCACCAAATTTTGATTTGACTGGTGACAGATTCTTAATTGTATGGGCTTTGTTTACAGTTAATGAAGACAAAGTTCTGAACGGTATTTTGTTATTGAGTTCACAGTTGATTTTATTGTTAATTTCATGCAATTCAGAGGTAGTGACAGACATTGTTTAAAGAAAAACAAATAATGTTACTGTTGGATAAATAATATAAAAGGGTGCTCACCAATTTATATCTGTACACATATACTTCGGGAATATACTCCGATCGTCTCTCGACTTTTACTGATCACTAGCACCGTTAGTACACTATTTATACAGATACCATCAAGGTGAAGATACGTCACCGTGCATTCTTCTCAAAACCGCAAAGAAATATCAGTCTCAATAATCACATTCAAGGACGTTCAAAATAAGCAGCTATACAATAACACAAAAAAACCTCAAGGTTACGCAAATAACCAATACAAACACTAATGACAAATATTTCAAAATCAGTGTCTATAAGCACAATGTGAACTGGAACTCTCAAGGTTACCCAACACCCCATTTAAAAAGCCCCATTAAGATACGATCACTTTTGGAAAGACAACGTTACAAAATGACCTTCAGGGAGGATCAGAACCGGCACCTATAAGAAAAACCCACGTCAATACACCTCATGAAATATGGAAACCAAGGTCATCCCCACCCCATTTGAATGACCTTCAGGGAGGATCAGAACCGGCATATCCATACTACTAACAGCGGGAAGCAGCAGAAAACGACTAAACACAGCCGAATACAACCAAAATGAGTAGAAAACAGCTAAAAACAACAGAAATCGAGTAGATACCAACTGTAAACGATAGAAAACGACCAAGTACAACCGAATAGAGCCAAAACCGACAGAAAGCAAGCAGATAACAGCGCTAAACAAGAGAAAACGACTAAATTCAGCCGAATAAAACAAGAAAAGGACAGAAAACAGCTAAAAACAACAGAAATCAAGCAGATAACAACTGTAAACGGTACAAAACGACCAAATACAACCGAATAGAGTCAAAACTAACGCAAAACGACAGAAAGCAAGCAGATAACGGCTGTAAACGCTAGAAAGCGACCGAGTACAACCAAATAGAACAGAAAACAGAGCATAACAACAGAAAGCGGGCAGATAACAGCGCTAAACAATAGAAAACGACTAAATTCAGCCGAATACAACAAGAAAAGAACAGAAAATAGCTGAAAACAACAAAAAGCAGGCAGATAACAGCTGTAAACGGTAGAAAATGACCAAATACAACCGAATAGAGCCAAATCCGGCTAAAAACGACAGAGCGTAAGCAGATAACAGCGCTAGACAACAGAAAACCACTAAACCCAGCGGAATACAACTGAAAATAACAGAAAACGGCTCTTAGAACAACAGAAGGCAAGCAAATAACGGCTGTAAATGGTAGAAAACGACCGAATACAACCAAATAGAACAGAAAACAGAGCATAACAACAGAAAGCAGGCAGATAACAGCACTAAACTATAGAAAACGACTAAATTCAGCCGAATACAACAAGAAAAGGACAGAAAACAGCTAAAAACAACAGAAATCAAGCAGATAACAACTGTAAACGGTACAAAACCACCAAATACAACCGAATAGAGTCAAAACTAACGCAAAACGACAGAGAGCAAGCAGATAACGGCTGTAAACGCTAGAAAGCGACCGAGTACAACCAAATAGAACAGAAAACAGAGCATAACAACAGAAAGCGGGCACATAACAGCGCTAAACAATAGAAAACGACTAAATTCAGCCGAATACAACAAGAAAAGAACAGAAAATAGCTAAAAACAACAAAAAGCAGGCAGATAACAGCTGTAAACGGTAGAAAATGACCAAATACAACCGAATAGAGTCAAATACAGCTAAAAACGACAGAAAGTAAGCAGATAACAGCGCTAAGCAACAGGAAACGACTAAATACAGCGGAATACAACTGAAAATAACAGAAAACAGCTCCTAGGACAACAGAAGGCAAGCAGATAACGGCTGTAAACGGTAGAAAACGACCGAATACAACCAAATAGAACAGAAAACAGAGCATAACAACAGAAAGCAGGCAGATAACAGCGCTAAACAATAGAAAATGACTAAATTCAGTCGAATACAACAAGAAAAGAACAGAAAACAGCTAAAAACAACAGAAATCAAGCAGATAGCAACTGTAAACGGTACAAAACCACCAAATACAACCGAATAGAACAGAAAACAGAGCATAACAACAGAAAGCAGGCAGATAACAGCGCTAAACAACAGAAAACGACAAAACACAGCCGAATACATCCGAAAATAACAGAAAACAGCTCTCAAAACAACAGAAAGCAAGCAGATAACGGCTGTAAACGGTAGAAAACGACTGAATACAACCAAATAGAACAGAAAACAGAGCATAACAACAGAAAGAAGGCAGATAAGAGCGCTAAACAACAAAAAACGACTAAATTCAGCCGAATACAACAAGAAAAGAACAGAAAACAGCTAAAAACAACAGAAATCGAGTAGATAACAGCTGTAAACGATAGAAAACGACCAAATACAACCGAATAGAGCCAAAACCGACAGAAAGCAAGCAGATAACAGCGCTAAACAAGAAAAAACGACTAAGCACAGCCGAATACATCCGAAAATAACAGAAAACAGCTCTCAAAGCAACAGAAAGCAAGCAGATAACGGCTGTAAACGGTAGGAAACGGCCGCATACAACTAAACAGAACAGAAGAAAGAGCATAACAACAGAAAGCGGGCAGATAACAGCGCTAAACAATAGAAAACGACTAAATTCAGCCGAATACAACAAGAAAAGAACAGAAAATAGCTAAAAACAACAGAAATCAAGCAGATAACAACTGTGAGCGATAGAAAACCACCAAATACAACCGAATAGGGTCAGAACTAACTCAAAACGACAGAAAGCAAGGAGATAACAGCGGGAAACAGCAGAAAACGACTAAACACAGCCGAATACAACCAAAATGAGTAGAAAACAGCTAAAAACAACAGAAAGCAGGCAGATAACAGCTCTAAACGGTAGAAAATGACCAAATACAAACGAATAGAGCCAAATCCGGCTAAAAACGACAGAAAGTAAGCAGATAACAGCGCTCGACAACAGAAAACCACTAAGCACAGCGGAATACAACTGAAAATAACAGAAGACAGCTCTTAGAACAACAGAAAGCAAGCAGATAACGGCTGTAAACGGTAGAAAACGACCGAATACAACCAGATAGAACAGAAGACAGAGCATAACAACAGAAAGCAGGCAGATAACAGCGCTAAACAATAGAAAACGACTAAATTCAGCCGAATACAACAAGAAAAGGACAGAAAACAGCTAAAAACAACAGAAATCAAGCAGATAACAACTGTAAACGGTACAAAACGACCAAATACAACCGAATAGAGTCAAAACTAACGCAAAACGACAGAAAGCAAGCAGATAACGGCTGTAAACGCTAGAAAGCGACCGAGTACAACCAAATAGAACAGAAAACAGAGCATAACAACAGAAAGCGGGCAGATAACAGCGTTAAACAATAGAAAACGACCAAATTCAGCAGAATACAACAAGAAAAGAACAGAAAATAGCTAAAAACAACAAAAAGCAGGCAGATAACAGCTGTAAACGGTAGAAAATGACCAAATACAACCGAGTAGAGTCAAATCCAGCTAAAAACGACAGAAAGTAAGCAGATAACAGCGCTAAGCAACAGAAAACGACTAAATACAGCGGAATACAACTGAAAATAACAGAAAACAGCTCCTAGAACAACAGAAAGCAAGCAGATTACGGCTGTGAACGGT